>JAXGGA010007337.1:0-63398 GCA_038373865.1 Uloborus plumipes | reverse complement strand
TTTTTTAAAGATTTAAACATCTATATTACGTTCGAAAACAAGGGCCCTAAGTCATGCTACCCTAAGGTATATGAACTAAAATCTTACTCATTTTGCTTCAATTGGGTCCAACTATTGCACATTTCTCTGCTGACTTATAAACAAGAAGTTCTGTCAAGAACTAAACGAGCCTACTTTCCCGTACATCGACATCGGCATTCTATCATCTGATCATTATTCTCTTGATTATCTGAGACTAAAAATTATGTCAAACATACCTTTAGCACTTAAATCTGATGTCTAAAAGCAAAATATACCCCTCTCATCAGATGAAATAGACACATAAAAAGTAAATAAATGAATAAATAAAGTTTTGTCGCACCTTTTAAAGAATGTAACTGTTACAGTTCTTCCGTAGAAAAATTCTTCAATTGTTTTCAAAAAAAAAATTAAAAGAACAAAGTACATTTTATGAAAGAAAGAAAAAAAAAAGAAAAGTATCCTTGATAAGATCTTTCGAAAAAAAAAAAGTTTGTTCAAATCGGACGGTTCACTCAAAAGTTAGCATCGCGGGACAGGTTGTTTGAACGGTTCAAAGTTGAACCAAAAATTGTTCAAATCGGAAAATCAAATATATGGGAATGAGCTATACTCGTCGAGATCTTTCCAACAAAAAAAAGTTTATTCCATTCGGATGGATCACTCAGAAGTTATTAAGTGGGGAAAGGTTGCTTGAACGGTTCAATGTTGAACGAAAAAATGTTCAAATTGAAAATTTAAATACGGTAATGAAGTATCCTTGCTGAGATCCTTCAAACAAAAAAAAGTTTATTTAAAATGGACTATTCACTCAAAAGTTATTAGGGGTGACAGCTTGCTTGAATGGTTCAATGTTGAACCAAAAATTGTTCAAATCGGAAATGTAAATACGGGAATGAAGTATCCTTGATAAGATCTTTCGAAAAAAAAAAAGTTTGTTCAAATCGGACTGTTCATTCAAAAGTTAGCATCGCGGGACAGGTTGTTTGAACGGTTCAAAGTTAAACCAAAAATTGTTCAAATCGAAAAATCAAATATGTGAATGAGCTGTACTCGCCTAGATCTTTCCAACAAAAAAAGTTTGTCCAAATTGGAATGTTCATTCAAAAGTTATTAAGGGGGGACAGACAGACCGACCGACCGACAGACAGACCGACACACAAATTCCCCATCTCAATACCCTACTTTCAAATTTTAATTTTTCGATATTCATTTTACCTTTTTATTTTTTTAACTTGGCGATATTTTTTTAGCTTGGCGATATTTTTTAAATGCATGAAGCTACTTTTAATACTTTTTTCGTCTTTCTTTTATTTTTAACGGGAAAGTAGGCTAAAAAGAGAGCGAGAGAAAAAAAACAATGCCATAAAGAATTTAAATCTTTAAATTATGTTTTTCAGTAGCTTAATCATGGAATCGCAATTTTGACTTATTTGGAGCACAGGATCATAGCCAATGTGGGAGGAGGATTAATTACCTCACACTGGGTTAAAGGCAAAAAAAAACTATAACTGAATTAAACAATTCTTTAATGTCAGTAATCAAAAAAAGTTTTAAAGTACATTAGATAAAATTGAAAACATTATCAAAAATTCCATACTTACTTCACTGAAAAAGAGAAAGATCATTCTTCGCATTCGAGGCACCAATAATTCAATATTTTATGTTTTTAGTTACCTCTCAGCACAATTCGTGCTCATATGTGAAGCATATGCAGCACACGATTATGTTCTGTAACCCATCCTCCGGTATCCTAATAAGGGTTCCAAAGTCCTCATAAGAACAATCATGGCCTTATTAAACTACAATCCACTTTTCCAGCTCATAAAGCTGCGAAAAGAAATAACGGTACACAATGACTTTTTTCTCTTTTAAACTTAATAACACAAATTCGATTTAAAAAAAACTCCTTTAAAGCCACCAATGTCTACACCAATGCACTACAGAGGTTGGTGAATCTCTACGCCAATGAACTACAGAGCATTATGAAAAAACTAAACTTACAGTATACTAAGATCAAGTTGTCTTGACAACACTCTTTTGTATATGCACTATTGCCTAGTGATAACAAATTGCACATTGATAAAGCTTTCTTATGATGATTAAGTCACGGTATCGGTTTTTGCTGTTACACTACATCAAAAGGGGGGGGGGGTTCCATTTTGGCCTACATGGCCTTATTTTATGCACCCGACTTATTTCATAAGTATTCTTGCTTATCACGAGTATCATGCATTAACTATCATTAATTAGGTTTAGAGTTTTTCAAAAGTTAACTGGATAGTCCACAATATAATTAGACACTTCCCATCATATTTCTAAGATTTAAAATCAAATAATTATAAGAAAAATTTAATAGGTATTGTTTTCAGATGAATTTATTTTTATTTTATTTTATTTTTACCAGTAATACCTCCCGTACCTGCCATTTCTAGCTTAACCGAATGAAGGGTTGCAAAATGAATTTAAACTCATTGTTTCTTCTCGGCACATTAGCATTCTTCAATCATTTTCATAATTTTCAGTTTCCTGCCAACTCGGTGCTTATCACATACCATGTTTCCTCAGTACTCAAGAAGAAAAGTCCTGGGAGACATTAGCAGTCATATCCGTTTGAACCATTTCCGTTAGATTTTGAGTTGAAATTTTTAATTACTTCTCTGATATATATTCAGGAATTAGAAGATCGTGTGTTCATGTTCAATTTACATTGCAAGAAAAAAAATGATTCTTCCAGTTCTTTTCACTATAATTCAATAGAACGTTGCCTGTCAAAAACTTCTTCATTTCTCTTGTATAGAACTCGCGTTATTACCCTTACGTTTTTATTTAATTTCTTGTTTCCTTTATCTTCCTTAACTTACGCATTATTTCTCGTTGAAGATTTTTTTTTTTTTTTTTGAAAAATGTTTCGTGAAGTAGCTGCAAAGCAAAATTCGTTCTTCCATTGTCACTCTACTTGTATTCATAACGGTTCGCCGACAGTTTCGAGCATTTTTTTTTTTTTTTTTTTTTTTTTTTTTTTTTGTGAAAACTAGATGGATGTAAATCAAGTGCACTTGCTCTGGCTAAGCCTGAACATTTGTGCGCATGCGTGAATTTTTCCCCATCTATCAATAGCGTTAGTCATTCGTAAGCAGAGTTTGACTGATGTTAAGTGAGTTAACTCTCGGAGTTTTTAAAAAAAGTGACGAAACGACTAGAGATGAGCTACTACCTCAAATTTTGCCAAAACTGGATGAGAGTCAAGTGGTAACCATGCGAAAGATGCGTAAGTTTATCAGCATGTGATTTCGACTTCAAAAAAGATTTTCGGTAAAAAATCATTTTACTTGAAATTTAAAAACTACAATGAGGGCACTCTTCAGTCAAACTTTATTTCTGGGCGATTGTTGCTATTGACAAACGGCTCAATCACGCAAGCTACCGAAGGCTCAATGTTGACTCATGCAAGAGCACTTAGTTTATGGGTAATTTTCACCATATGCTTACATTTCAGAATTTTAAAGTAATTTTTTTAACTTGCTATTTTCTTTTAGAATCACTAACAGATGTTTTGTCACATATTTTAGGTGTATGAAAAAGTAATTGGTTGTACACTTTGATGCATAATTAAGTATTCAAATGCTGTTCTAAAACTTTAAGTTGCAAGGAAAAGTGTCGTCCGTTACCATACAAAATCAATATGAAATCTCACTTTCACACTATATCATAGCGCCTAGAACCAACTTCATTTGAAATTATTTGCGTCCATGAAGCTTAAAACTATGTTTTTGATCATTGAAATATTGATCAAAAACTTTTTGATAACGGACTTGACATTTGGTAACGGATTTGACCAGTAACGGACTTGACATTTCAACCAAAATGTCAAAGTATGGCCAGGTTATCGAATTAAAAAATTGAACAACAATATGCATTTTCTTAGAGTTGTATAATAAACGATATTTCGGGGTAAAAGTTGAGAAAAAGTAAAAATTAATACTAAAATCTTTGGTAACAGACTTGACAAAGAATAAAAATACGCACCTGGGAGAAATTTTATGCGAAACGCCACAGCAATACTTCTCGACTCAGAAAAACAAAATGGTACGAAATAGTTACGTCACTAGTTTGTCAAGTTAACTGAATACGTGTTACCATCTTTTGACTGCAATAAATACCTTTTTTAGCTAAAATAATCTTAGGGTAACGGACTTGGCAAGAACTGCCGGGCAAAATATATTCATACAATTCTTAATGAAAAAAAATTACTATTGTCAATATTTATTATGAATATCATACACTAATAGTCAATATATAAAAATAAGTTGTTGTACATGCTTTTTTATACAATTAAGTACATAAAAAAATAGCTGAACTTGCAAAAATTGGAAATGGACAAGCGTTTTTGCCTTGATCTCATTTTTAAAGACTTATATAAAATTAAATAAATATATTTCAATAATGTTTTGAGTGATAGAATTTTTTTGGGGGTATTTCTTGCAGAAAATAATTGTTCGCATTCAATTTAAAATATAAGTTATGCTTCAAAATCGTCTTTTTAACCTCCGGACAGTAAATGTAATCACATTTTGAAAATGACCCTTACATCCATCTCGTTTTTACACAAAAAATCAGGTCAGATACTTTTCTAACAGACTTCGTATATAACAAAAATATCAAAACATATTTACTTAACATGACCCATTATATGCAGCAAATTTAAAATTTATATATGTCTCTCATATACGTACTTTTTATTTTGGGGTAACACTCTACCAGATTCTTCACACTATTCAATGACAATCCTAGGCGCGGAAAGAAGAACGGTAACCTAGAAAGCTGGTATCAAACTTCAAACGCTATTTTCTATGCACAAAATTATGTCAGATAGTATTTTGAAGTTCGTACACTAATTTATAGGAAAATCCGCACGAAATTTGACTTCCGATCATCTAAACTAAGACTAAATTAGAACATTTTCATCGCTATTTGGTTATTCCGTATTTTACTATGTAAGCTAGTCATTTTATGAGCTTTTCTGTAAGTAAGGGCCGAATTCAAGTGAAACACCATTGCAATCGCTTCGAGGCGATCGCAATAAACCAAAATTGCAATCGCTACTGGAAGTCGAATTACATTAGAATCGCATCTCGTAGCGGTTGTAACGTTTCACTTGAATCCAAATTTGAGAATTTGGTATTGCATTGGTGAGTTGCGATCGTCCATGTTTCACTTGAATTCCTGCCTAAACTATCATTGGTATTTTCTTCGAAAGAAATTCTCTCGTCTTAGTTACGATGCAGTAAATAAATCTGCAATTAAATGAATAAAGCTTCTACCCTCAAAGTCAAACTGTGGTCATCTACAATATTTAGAAGTAATTGACTCTTTTAGCTAACCAGTTCTCGTGATGAGAAGTAATACGTCTTCTACTTTCTTGCACGAAATGAAATGCTTATCTAGCACGCACTGCTCGTTAAATTAGGGTCTTTAGCGAGCTCAATTGGCGAAAGAGGGAAAAAGAAAAAGGAGATGAAGATGAACAAATGAATATTAGGACAATTAGAGTGAATGACACATTTTTAGTAAATGCAGGTAGATTTACAATGTACATGGTATCTATGTAACTTTCTGCTAAGAATTTAAAACAAAATTACTAACAAAAGATATTTTTTCAACCAAAATAGCAGTGTGACTAACGTAACATTTTTGCTACCCTGAAAATTAATACTCATGTTGTGAGGCTAAAATTTCTCAAAGTTAAGCAAGTATTAAAAATTGAATGATATATTTGAAAAATGTGTAAAGTTGGCTTTCATAAACATAAAATACATTTATTAAATCTTAATTTTTTTTAGTCTTAAGTGTCACTTTTACTCAAAATGGAGTGTGACTATTTATTTTGGCTGATCTCAGTGATAATTACAATACTTTTTCAATCTTTTTTAACTTCTTATGTTGTATGATCGTTATTTATTTATTTATTTATTTATGGATACTTTTTTAACTTCGGTATTTTTTTTCTTCGGCTGAGGTTGACATTTCTATGGAATGACCCTATAGCATATTAGTTCAACGTAATTTGAAACAAAGTAATCCAAAAGATTTTTGTGACTATGGTTTGAATACAACCAAAATATTAGAACAGGGGAATATTTTTCCAACAAAAAAATGTCAATACTTATTGCGTCACCTTTTACTTGAATTACAGCTCTTATCTTTTCAGGTATGGATTCCACAAGCTGTTTGCGATCAGCGCTGAGGATACTGTTCCAAGTACTCTTCAGTACAGCAATCATTTACACTTTGTAAATGGGAACTAAGTCCTGAATCTGTGTTGTAGTTGTTGTTGTTGTTTAAATGATAATGCTCCAAATTTTTTCTCTTGACATCGAGAGAGCTACGTAGTCAGTCAACAGTTACGACGACAGTTACGTTGGCATGTGTGGCACTACTAACAGGTACCACTAATTTCACATGGAATGACCCTTATGTATCTATTATTGTATTTTTAGTTCTGAAATTTATTACATATTATAATGTACATACAAAATTATTACGTATTATAATGCTCAGATTTAATTTAAATCAAAGATTTTTTCCCATTCAAAGATGCCCATGAGTTGAACTACTTAGACATTCACAAATTCAACTGTCAATTTGTGCATTCATCAATACGTTCCAAAAACTAGTTTAAAATAATATGACAGTTGTGCAAAAACGCAAAAGTTTCAGCTACCAAGCATTACTCGGGAGTGTAGAAACTAAGATTATGCGGTTAATAATAGTAATACAGTGGGCAGCCGCTTGTATGAATCACGTTTGTTCTAAGCAGTTTTGCTTTTAAAAAGCTCCTGATTTAATAAAGCTGGATTTTGTTCTGTTTTTGACTATTTGATTCATTAAAGAGGTGGATTCAATTAACCACTATTTAAATGTGTCCCTGTTATTATCGGTGTGAGACATGTAATAACTGCAGCTAAAATAAACTAAAGCACATTTTTTATCTTTCAATTTACTTTTCTATTTTTTTTTTAAGTAAAATTTTTATTACAAGTTCTTCTGAAACATCTACACTGCAAGAAATGAACTGTTGTTTTTACATTATAATTCTGGCAGCCGAGGTTCCAATTTAAAACTATAAAATGCACAGTAATAAACTGTAAAACTAGAAATTTTACAGTTTCTTAAAGTAAGAAATTTTACAATTTATTGTCATAAAATTTAGCTGTATTGTACTGTAAAACAACAGTATACTACTGGCAGCAGGGCTTAAAGTTTAAAACTTTAAAATGCACCGTAATAAACAGTAAAATTAGCAATGTTACAGTTTATTACTGTGAAATTAGCAAATTTTAGTTTATAACTATAAAATTAGCTGTATTATACTGTAAAAATAACATTCATTTTTTGCAGTGTATGTCTTCAGATACATTCAAAAAATCTGTGGTCTAAAATGTGTATACATGCCAGATTCGTTAAGACCACATCATTAGTACTATAACTATGCTCAAGTCAAAATACATGGCTTACAGTTGATGGCTTCTCAAATAAAAGTCTTGACAAATCTCTTTTCAAAGTACGGAAGTTAATAAAACCCAAGAAACGAGAGCATCATTTGAGCCTCAACTTAAATTGATGTCTTTGTTAGCCAAAGAATTCAGAAGACATTCGGAGAATCCGAGAAGGCCATCCAATTAAACTAAAAACATTCTCCACTGAAATTAAGCCCCTCTCTCGCAGAGTTGTCTTCCTGCTCCGTAATGATTCGGCTCCCCATTGAATTCCCCATTTCACAGCTGGTCTTTTTGGTGAGCAACTCGCCCGTGAAATACTGCCGATCTTTTGAGAAGTTCAAAATGTAGCTTATAATTACATCCGTCGAAAGAGGGTCTCTTCCCTTGTTAAATAACTTTCACGTCTCTTTTTATGTAAAAGAAAAATCTTCAACGAGGATGTGACGAGACGTATAATTTTCCTCCTTTGGTAGGTACACAAAAAAAGATTTTTGTTGTGATGCTTCGCAGTTGAAGTACGAGAGACAGCAATATTTTCCCTTTTTAGATTGTTAAGAGCTTTTTCACTTTCAGTTTGCATTTCATGTTTTGATAAAAGAATCTTACTTATAAAAGGAGATTTAAAACGCGTTTAGTTTTTAAAAGCATCTTAGGAATTCAAGCATTGCTGTAGTGTGAGAGCAAATACTTTTAAAGCATATTTTCGTCTAGTTTGAAAGGTTTTAGATACAAAGTTGGTGAAGTCCAGTATTTATTTTTAAGAAAGTGGAAATGCATGGATGTGTGCTTTGAATAAAAGGCATGGTATACAAGCATCAAAAGTTCATAAAAAGTATTTTTTAAGAAGGGAAAAATACGGAATGTATAGCCATGATATTTCGTAAGTCATATGAGGTAATGAGGAGTATAAGTATGGGTACTTTACATTAATAAAGTAAGTAAATTAAGAGTAAGTGAACTTTTTAAATTGTGATTAAAACGCAGACATAGTTCAAATCCCTCTAAAAGATTTCAAAACGTCACCGATTATTTTCAGGTTACGTCCCAAGATTAATTGAATTTCCACCATTTTTACGTAAAATTCAAATGTCTTTACAAAAAGGTTTCCAGATTAGCTACACGTTACAATAATGCAAGAACCTCATTGATGTAGAAAAAGGTTTAGCGACCAGTCTCAAAATATACTTAGCGTTTTTAGTAACTAT
This sequence comes from Uloborus plumipes, assembly GCA_038373865.1. Lineage (NCBI taxonomy): Eukaryota > Metazoa > Arthropoda > Arachnida > Araneae > Uloboridae > Uloborus > Uloborus plumipes. The sequence goes on along the minus strand of JAXGGA010007337.1, from coordinate 54,673 downwards.
TGCGTCTTCAGCACAATTACGGCCGCTCCAGATTGGCTGAAACCCAAACATGGACCAAATACAGTTTCTGGGCACTCGCTTTGCTGAAAGTTCAGGCAAATTAGAGACTTGATATTCTGCATTAGCTTAAGAAACATTTGCCAAAATGTTTTAGCAATTTTCCTGTAAAATTTAGGATTGTGCTGAGTCCCATTACGAGAAATATAAGTTTCTAAGAAGGTTACTGATCCCTTCCAAAAACATGACTCACTGTTGTTGGGAAGGTTTTTGAATTCTTCAGGGAGATTCCTGGTTGATTTCGGGAAGGTTACTAATTTTCAGCAGAAACTTTCCTGCTTTTTACCAGAAAAAATATTAACTGAATTTAGGGCACACTTGCTGCCGATTTGTTTTCAGGAATGTCTTCAATTTATTTTTGCAATGCATATGAGTTGTCAATAAAAAATTCCACTCCTGAGCCGGCAAAGGAGTCCGTGAAATTAGGACAGTTTGTGATAAGAAAAAGACGGGGGGGGGGGGTAAAGAAAAGTGTGACATCACACTTTTCGGCTGAAATAAAAACATTTTTAGTACTATATTAATTCCGGTTAAGTGACAAAATTGAGGAGTTAGATCAGTGTTTCCCAACCTTTTTGATCTCATCGCCTCGTTCAAGAAGTTGACTGACACCTATCACCCCCCCACCCCCACCCTATTCTCAATCTAAAAAACAAAGAGTTGGCTCAAGTGAACATCGATATTATTTAAAATATAAAGACATAACTTTAATTTGAAGTAAAATGTACTTAATAAAGCAATGATAACCAATTACTTTCAAACTAAAAGTATTAATAAATAAATAAAATACCTTTAATTTGTTTTTCTTTCAAAAAGCGAATTGATATAAGCATTTGAAGGGAAACATTTAACTAAGTTCATCGACGTACTTTGCAAAAAACAAAAGTACATTTTTCACAAAAGAAAATATTTTCGATTATGTGCTGGAATCGGGGGGAACTAAAGTTATTGAAACTACAAATTTGAAGGAAAATAAATTGAAAATCTGAAAATTCATAAAATTGACAATGAATGACAAATTACTTCCTAAGAGTCATCCGAGGGGCAAGGAGGAACCTCTTGAATTTTAATTTGTTTCTTTCTTTACATTTAATTATTGTCTGAACTGATTAACAACCGGTTTCTTACATGTTTTATCGTTTTTTTTTTTTTTTCGTACTTTAATGTTTTCTCTTCTAAATACCCATCGCCCCCTATCACCGCATAAGAATTTACCGCCCGTTTGAGAAGTCAAATAACCCCCTTTGGGAGCACGTATTCAAAATGGCAATGGAAAGAAATAACACTCTTTAATTTTAAAAAGTTCGATAATTTAATTAACGTTTTAATTTAAAATGGCAACGTTAAGAAATAAATGTCTTGGAATTTTAAATAGTTCAATAATTTAATTAACGTTTTAATTCAAAATGGCAACGGTAAGAAATAAAAGTCTTGGAATTTTAAATAGTTCAACAATTTAATTAACGTTTTAATTCAAAATGGCAACGGTAAGAAATAAAAGTCTTGGAATTTTAAATAGTTCAACAATTTAATTAACGTTTTAATTTAAAATGGCTACGGAAAGAAATAAATGTCTTGGAATTTTAAATAGTTCAATAATTTAATTAACGTTTTAATTCAAAATGACAACGGTAAGAAATAAATATGTTGGAATTTTAAATAGTTCAATAATTTAATTAACGTTTTAATTCAAAATGACAACGGTAAGAAATAAATATGTTGGAATTTTAAATAGTTCAATAATTTAGTTAACGTTTTAATTCAAAATGACAACGGTAAGAAATAAAAGTCTTGGAATTTTAAATAGTTCAACAATTTAATTAACGTTTTAATTCAAAATGGCAACGGTAAGAAATAAAAGTCTTGGAATTTAAAATAGTGCAATAATTTAATTAACGCTTTAATTTAAAATGGCGACTGAAAGAAATAAATGTATTGGAATTTTAAATAGTTCAATAATTTAATTAACGTTTTAATTCAAAATGACAACGGTAAGAAATAAATATGTTGGAATTTTAAATAGTTCAATAATTTAATTAACGTTTTAATTCAAAATGACAACGGTAAGAAATAAATATGTTGGAATTTTAAATAGTTCAATAATTTAGTTAACGTTTTAATTCAAAATGGCAACGGTAAGAAATAAATGTCCTGGAATTTTAAATAGTTCAATAATTTAATTAACGCTTTAATTTAAAATGGCAACGGCAAGAAATAAAAGTCTTGGAATTTAAAATAGTGCAATAATTTAATTAACGCTTTAATTTAAAATGGCAACTGAAAGAAATAAATGTCTTGGAATTTTAAAATTGCAAAGAATTTAATTAACGTTTTAATTAATATCTCAGCTAATTAGCGTCGTGCAATTACGCGGTTAGTCTTATTGTCTTCCTTAGAAAATTTCGAATCGAATGGTATTATGTTTGATTCTTTACGCTCAGCGGTTTTTGAGGAGTTCAAGCTTCAGACGGACAGACAGACAGACAGACAGACAGACGCGGACAGATTTTAATAGTAGTAATCTTTTTTACCCACAGCGGAACAGAATTACTCTTATAATTTCTGACAGTTGTCTCCAAATTTAAAATTTTGGCAATCACAACCCTTTGCTTCTAGGTGCTTTTGTTGCTTTTTCTTAAGTTTACAAGCATTAGTATAGGGCTTTTTAGCTATGTTCGACAACTCGATCATCTTAAATCTGCGACGTACACAACAGGTTTTCCTAAAAAGCTTAACTCCCTCTCCCCGTGGCAAAAAAAAAAAGTTTCCAGCTTTCAATGTCTATCAAAAATTTTTTGTACTGGTAGTTATCAAAGTTGTAACATATTAAAATGATTCGCAAAGAGAAACGAAAAGATACGTTACAATGAAACACTTTCTGTTGATCGCGGCGTTAATGCGGGATTCGTTCTTTACTTTCACAGAATTATCACAAGCAATTAATTAAAAACTGTGAGGTTACTCCTCATAAAATGAATATTACTTGATCGAGGATGTAATTTAATGTTTAGGTACCAGTAAAAAAGAAATGTTCAAAAATTCTAGTTTTTGGTGAAAATCAAGAATCTTTTGTCATTTGCTAGAAGTTGCACGAATACAGATTTCTCACTTTATGAAAAATGCTTTTAGCCACCAGTGTCAAAATATATTTAGAGTTTTCATTAAGTGTTTTTGACTCCAGCGCAGCTGCGAGCCGTCCAAATTGACTGAACCTCAAATAAGAACAAACTGTTTTCTCTAGATACTGTGACTTTGCAACAGTTATGGGAAAATATGGTACATAAAACATACATACAATCAAAAATCCTCGCATACATAAAAAACCGTAAAATGATGCTTTTAACCTTAAAGAAAGCAGCAAGTGAATCACCTAGAAGCAGTGCGTTGTGAGCACCAAGATTTGCTTGCAGTTCTGATTTAACTTTGGTGATAGGGCGGAATTCAAGTGAAACGCTGCATCTGCAAAAGAGCGTTGCACACGGAAATTTTTTCGTGCATTTGCGTGCCCGAATCGGCGTTTTTGCGCAAACAACGTTTCACAAGAATCCGAAAACCCGAAAGTTTGCGTATACAACGCACTTTTGCAAATGCAACGTTTCACCTGAATTCTGCCAATAGTGACTAAATGAATATAGAGCTTCCTGGTATATCAGGCAATAGTCGAGCTATTATTATAAACATTTGTAAGTATTCTCTGAAAGCTCTAAATTCATTCTAGAAGGTTTTATTGTAAAGGTTTCTGAATTCGGTCGAGAAGGTTACTAGTTTCAGCAGAAAACTTTCCTATGTTTTGATAGATATGTTACTGGCAGCAATTAGGCACTATAGTTGTCTGCTATTTTTCAGGAACGTTTGGAAACTTTTATAAAGTAAAAGTTTATTACAATGCGTCAAGTAAGCATGGGGCAAAATAAATGGGATAAAGTCAAACGTTGTAATCATTTTGTTTACCGATTCACTAATTTATTAAACCACCTACCTATTCATTCATTAACTTTTATTCTTATTTATTCACAATGTTATGCATGTTTTTTTTTTCCTTATGCATGCATTTATTTATCTATACTTTCATTTATTAATTCATTATTTACTCATTTATTTGAGGAAATATATTTTTGAACATCAAATAGAAAATGTTTATTAGATTTTTTTTTCACTTACTCCAAACATTTCTTAAGAACAAATTTTCGACTCGATGTTATTTTTTGCAGGGTAAAAATTTCCTACCAAAATAATAATAACAGTACTGATATTATAATTCGAGTTTCATTACAAAGTACCTTATTATTTCTTTAAGTATTGTTTTTTTAAACCAATTTCGTATCTATTACTTTGGAAAAAATAGAAGTTATCTTAACAATTCTAATCTGCCCCACATTCCCGTACTGACAGTTTTCTCTTTATAATGTTTAACAGTATTTATGAAAGCATACAGAAATGACACTATAAACTAAGGGCTTTTCAATTATTATTATTATTTATTAATTTTAACTTAAATATGTTATTATATTATTATTATTATTATTAACAATTTTATTTTTAAAGAAAGTCACTGAGAAAAAAATTTAGCGAAAACTCAAAAAGCCAAAAAGATATATTTCCCAAGCTAGCTGCTTATTATAAAAAGATCTCATTTCAACTACAATTTAAGGTGACGCTGATTCTTCATTAGCTGCAAAATACGGACAGCTTTTGAAATAGAAGCTACTCGAAGCACCATATTTTGCAGACGAAGTTGAGTACCAGAAAAAAAAGTTTATCCATGGATCCAAAAAGGATGTTTTGCTACGTTCTTTTTCTTTATTAGTGCTGAAACATCGAAAAAATTTTAATTAGCAAAAATCACCAAAAGAACGGAAGCAGCGTACCGTAAAACATAGCAAGTTATTTGAAAAGTATCAAATGAAGTCGTATAATAGAGCAAAGACACACACTGGTTCTTTTTTTCTTCCATTTTATGATAGATAGTACAAAAAACAATTGACAAAAAAATAGATAGCTGAATCAAAAATTCCCTTAGATAGAAACACTTCATATATTATTTTAAAAAATGATTAATAATCCATTGTGTAATGTGATTTAGCGAAAATATTAATCCAGTAGGAATGTCGATAACCTAGATTTAAAGTAACAATTTACATTAAAATCAAACATATTTTGTTTTATTAATTGAGAACTTTATAATTGGCATTATTGTACTTCGTGAGCATTCATTACACACTGTTAAAACAAGAAATGCACAAAAGCACCTCCAAAGCTATTCGCCCCTTAAAACTATGAGTTCAAGAAAACTTTGAATACATAGATTAAAATAGAAAAGCAAAATAAACCAAATTCTTGCAACTGTTTTTGGCCTAAATAAGACAGAGTCAATCCAAACTACTTCATAACGTGATAGTATTCACTCAGAAAATATCTAATTACGGTATTTAAAAAAAAAAGAGAGAATTTATGTATCGAACTGATTTGGATTGTAAAAACCTGAGTTTGAAAATGAATGAATGCTGTAGTCGGTCAAAGGCAAAAGTCTTATATAGCATTAATAACAAGAATACATGCATGTGCTTCAGCTTCTTTGCCCAATTTACATATTTATTAAAAGATTATAGCACGATTTCGGAATTTTTGGTTTTCTCCAATTATTTTTCTCCAATTTAAAAAAAAGAAAAGAAATTATAAAATTTCTAGACGCAAAACTAAAACATTTCAAGTTTCGAATCATTAAAGTCTCTACTAATAATAAAGCTGAAGATGGGTCTGTCTTTCTTTCTTTAATTCCATCCTTCTTTCTGTCTATATGTCTGTGACACGTGTAGCGCCAAAACTGCTTGATTGATTTTCAGAAAAGTTGGTGCAAAATTAGTTTGTAGCATGGAGGTATGCACCACGAAGCGTTGTTTTGAAAATTCTATTTCGTTCTTTTTCTGTTCTAATTCTTTGCTCCTTTTTCATACAAATTTGATAAAATGGAGAAGAAATATTTCATACACATTTTCAAGTTTTATGTTATTCGAAAGCTTGAAATTTTCTGCTAAAAAAGATGTCCCTTCGAAGGTTCTACGAGCATTAGAAGAGCTGTAATAATGGTTTATTGAATCCCGGAATTCAAGGCTTGTCCTTCAGCAAGCCAAACGATTTTAAGTGATTAAGCTCGGATTATTACGAATTATTTTATCAATATAAATGAACTTTTCATATTGTTACCATGGTTACATTTTTATACCTTTTGTTTGTCGCGTTCTTTTTCCATTAATAAATTTTTAAACTTATTTGTTTTTGTAGCAATCCAAGCTCCAAGTCTTATTAAAATGAGTTAAATGAAAGATTTTAATTGTTAAAGAAAATCATCTGCTTTTATTTTCTCAGTTTTTAAGGAATTAAAACTCGGTACATTATAAAAATATCATATAAATTGTTGTATTGCAACTTTCTTTCTAAATTTTTCCTTTCGAAAAATATTATTTTGTTTTAAAAGCTAGGAAAGAGAACCTCCTTCGTCTTTTAAACTGTAGTAAGATTTCTGTTGGTTTCTGTAAGCAACAAAATTGTTCTCATTTTCTCTTTTGGCTTATTTTTATATCATAATTTTAATGAATAACAGTTAAATTATATCTTAAATTCAGTATTCTTTCTGCGACATCAATTTATTACCAAATGACCTTTTTATTTTATACCACGGGCAAAGCCGTGAGGGTACCGCTAGTAACCATATAAACAAATTATTTTTATTTTAGAGCATACTGAATTGGAATGCAAAAAGCAGAAAAATGAGAAATTTAGCAAAATTAAATAAGCATATAACTTGTTACGAATCTAAGAGACCAAAAGTATTTTCAACAATCATAATTCCAATTAACGTAATTAAAATTATCATTAAAGCTTTTTTTTTGTTTTTTTTAAAGTATTGTCGTGATCATTAAAGAAACTATGAGCAACTTTAATTGTCACTTAGTTATTTTTCTAAAAAAACCTTAAGAGACAAAAATTCTTATCTAAAACAGAAAAAGAATTGAACTTTTTTTCTCTTTTAAACACAAAAGTAAAAAAAAAAATCACATTCATTTGAAGCGTTGTTAAAAGCTTTAATTATTAATTCCGTCTAAACTTTGCACAAAAAAAGGTTTTCTTTGAAATACTAATTTTTGCTTTTGTTCTTTTGAGGATTTATAAAGAACATCTCATAACAAATTCAGGAAAAAGTGTAAAGAGAATGATTTTATTATTTGAATATTTCACTTCTTTTTTCATTATCTTTCTGAAATATTCAGCAAAAATTAGATTCAAAAGAGCAACTAAGCATGTTTTTCTTTAAATATTTCTCATAGTTAAAGGCTCTTTTCACAAATGTTTAAAAACTTTCTAAATCTCTTAATATTTCTTTGTATATTTTCTTGCAATTAAAACCAAGTGCAAGGAATTCTTTTTTGTCTATTTGCGTACATTTAAAACTTGTACTTTTAACTCATACAATTTTTCTAAAATGGAATGAAACTTCGCTTTTAGTTAAACTCCACGAATTTAAAGAAAAAAAACTACGATATTTGAAAATTAACTGCAAATTTTGAAGTAATATATTCTAATGTTAATTTTCATTGAATATTTTTGTTAATCTTTTGGATGTCAGAATCGTGTGTTTCATTGTAAAATGAAAATACATTTTTAAAAAAACTAAGACTGAAAACTATTTTTTGTAGTAAGTTATGATGTTTAGTATTATCGACTTTAAGAAAGTTATTACATATTTGAAAATGTCAGGGGTTTTTTCCTCAAATAAAGTATAAAAATTTATCGGTGATATTCTTAATGGATTTTCAATACAACTTAAAAATTTGAAAGCTTTTCTCAAAACAGCACTTTCTTTTTTTTAATTACTAAGACTTTGCTATTTTTATACTTAATTCTGTATTGATGGAGCACTTACATTTTGTAAAGCAGAATATGAAAATCAGTTAAAGTTCTAGAAAAGTTTAAATACTTCATATTTAGACTCCTTATAAGCTAATAAAATCATATTTATTTTTACCCTAGCATATTTTCTTTCTCTCCAGAGTATAGGGGATAAATGGGAACACCCCCATGTTGGTTCAGATTAATAACCAAAACTATACATAACCAGCTTAGAAGCTACACGTACGATGTTTAACCTATGTTCCGTAGCCCGCGTGCAACCTGCTAAATCTTCCGAATGAAATAATGTAAAAGGAAAAAAAACGAAAGCATAGCAAAACACAAAAAAAGAAGACAAAAAAGAAAATAATTGATTTGAATTTTGAAATCCTGAATTTGAATTATGTTTTTGGTGATGACGAATTACCATGTATGTTTACGTGGTTGTGTGTGTGCTGATTCGCAAGTATGTTCTGCAAAGGTGATGCAGCGGGACTCACCCGATTGAAGACTCCGTTTCGATGCACCACCATGTCCTGCATGGGTAAGGGATAGAGGCAGTTGAGCAGGTATGAGGGGATAGAAGGCAGGGATGTGAGACGTTGGCAGAGTGCCGATCTAAAAAAATAATCACTCGGCAATTTGGTGTCTAAAAAGAAAACATCAATCATCGGTTTTGCGAAAATTGCAAATGTCAGCAATGTTCGATTTGAAACTTTCGCAAAACCGGTTTATTTTGTTAAGAATCGTGAGATCTGCTTAAAAATAATTCAGAAAATCATTGCTTCACCTATTCTTTATAAAACTCTTTGTTAGAATTTGACTTTTCTTTTGGATTTTCCTTATGTTTCCTCATATAGTTTGATTGAACACCTTTGGGTAAAGGTTCATTAATAATAATAAAATTTCTAAACAGAAAAATATCTTATAAAAAAAACAAATTCAATCGCTAGTTCTACTGCATTGATTCAAAAGGGTCCTTTACGCCTGATTATTTCCGCATGAAAGGATCTCATGAACAACTTTCTTCACTTCATTTCTTAGTTCCGTGAATTCCAAGCTTTAATAGAAAGAACGATAAATCATTCTAAATTCTACCTAAAATGGGGAGCTGGAGAGGAGAAAATGATACTATTTCAATGTCCAATCTTAAAACTTCCTTTCGAAATTGGAAGAAAAAGGTTAAACTTCAATATCATGCAAGCCATTTTTCAACTTTTTGGATTGAAAGAACATTTCAAATATACTTCAGGCGAAACGTATTAGTGAATGCCGTTTCGTTCCAGAACTTCTGTTCTTTCTGTAAAAATGTGACTCCAAGTAATTTAGTTGAAGTTTAAATGGCTAAAAGCTTGATGTTTTTATTGTGTTTTCAAACACTAAATGTTGTTGAGAACCTAATTATACATTAGCATAATAATAATTGAACTCAAATCTGTTTCTTTTTTTGAAAGATGAAAATTTCAAAAGAAAATTTACAAGTGACATCAAGCACCGATTGCAGTTATGACCTTTACGTGTTTAAATTTTTAACTGACCGAATATCAATACACGTATGTTTAAGTTTTTAAAGCCCTCGCAGTTCATTCTGAATTGCAGCTTAGAGATTATCTGGAAAACCTGATAGATAAAATGGAATAAGAAATAGTGTGGAGAGAAATGAGCAGGAAATAAAATAAAATATATGACGAATTTTCAAGCATTTTTAGCTTCAAGAGTATATTTTTAATATATATATATATATATATATAATATTATATATATATATATATATATATATATATATATATATATATATATATATATATATATATATATTATATATATATTCTTCTTTTATGTATATATATGTTCTTCTTTTCGTACGCATAAAAGGATACTCTTGAAGCTAAAAATGCTTGAAAATTCGTCATTGTATCTATACTTTATTTTATTTCCTGCTCAATTTTTCTCCAAACTATTCCTTATTCCATTTTATCCATTAGGTTTTCCAGATAATCTCTAAGCTGCAATTCAGAATGAACTGCGAGGGCTTTAAAAACTTTATTTCTTTAAAAACTTAAGCATGCGTGTATTGATTTTCGGTGGATTAAAAATTTAAGCACGAAAGGTCATATCTGCAATCGGTGCTTGATGTCACTTGTAAATTTTCTTTTGAATTTTTCATCTTTCAAAAAATGAAACAGATTTGAGATCAATAGTTATTATTATGCTAATGTATAATTAGGTTCTCAACAACATTTAGTGTTTGAAAACACAATAAAAACATCAAGCTTTTAGCCATTTAAACTTCAGCCATTTAAACTTTAGCCTTTGGGTAAAGGTTCATTAATAATAATAAAATTTCTAAACAGAAAAATATCTTATAAAAAAAACAAATTCAATCGCTAGTTCTACTGCATTGATTCAAAAGGGTCCTTTACGCCTGATTATTTCCGCATGAAAGGATCTCATGAACAACTTTCTTCACTTCATTTCTTAGTTCCGTGAATTCCAAGCTTTAATAGAAAGAACGATAAATCATTCTAAATTCTACCTAAAATGGGGAGCTGGAGAGGAGAAAATGATACTATTTCAATGTCCAATCTTAAAACTTCCTTTCGAAATTGGAAGAAAAAGGTTAAACTTCAATATCATGCAAGCCATTTTTCAACTTTTTGGATTGAAAGAACATTTCAAATATGCTTCAGGCGAAACGTATTAGTGAATGCCGTTTCGTTCCAGAACTTCTGTTCTTTCTGTAAAAATGTGACTCCAAGTAATTTAGTTGAAGTTTAAATGGCTGAAAGCTTGATGTTTTTATTGTGTTTTCAAACACTAAATGTTGTTGAGAACCTAATTATACATTAGCATAATAATAACTATTGATCTCAAATCTGTTTCATTTTTTGAAAGATGAAAAATTCAAAAGAAAATTTACAAGTGACATCAAGCACCGATTGCAGATATGACCTTTCGTGCTTAAATTTTTAATCCACCGAAAATCAATACACGCATGCTTAAGTTTTTAAAGAAATAAAGTTTTTAAAGCCCTCGCAGTTCATTCTGAATTGCAGCTTAGAGATTATCTGGAAAACCTAATGGATAAAATGGAATAAGGAATAGTTTGGAGAAAAATTGAGCAGGAAATAAAATAAAGTATAGATACAATGACGAATTTTCAAGCATTTTTAGCTTCAAGAGTATCCTTTTATGCGTACGAAAAGAAGAACATATATATACATAAAAGAAGAATATATATATATATATATATATATATATATATATATATATATATATATATATATTATATATATATATATATATATATATATATATATATATATATATATATATATATATATATATTAAAAATATACTCTTGAAGCTAAAAATGCTTGAAAATTCGTCATATATTTTATTTTATTTCCTGCTCATTTCTCTCCACACTATTTCTTATTCCATTTTATCTATCAGGTTTTCCAGATAATCTCTAAGCTGCAATTCAGAATGAACTGCGAGGGCTTTAAAAACTTAAACATACGTGTATTGATATTCGGTCAGTTAAAAATTTAAACACGTAAAGGTCATAACTGCAATCGGTGCTTGATGTCACTTGTAAATTTTCTTTTGAAATTTTCATCTTTCAAAAAAAGAAACAGATTTGAGTTCAATAGTTATTATTATGTTAATCTATAATTAGGTTCCCAACAACATTTAGTAGTTGAAAACACAATAAAAACATCAAGCATTTAGCCATATAAACTTCAACTAAATTACTTGGAATCACATTTTTATAGAAAGAACAGAAGTTCTGGAATGAAACGGCATTCACTAATACGTTTCGCCTGAAGCATATTTGAAATGTTCTTTCAATCCAAAAAGTTGAAAAATGGCTTGCATGATATTGAAGTTTAACCTTTTTCTTCCATTTTCGAAAGGCAGTTTTAAGATTGGACATTGAAATAGTATCATTTTCTCCTCTGCAGCTCCCCATTTTAAGTAGAATTTAGAATGATTTATCATTCTTTCTATTAAAGCTTGGAATTCACGGAACTAAGAAATGAAGTGAAGAAAGTTGTTCATGAGATCCTTTCATGCGGAAATAATCAGATGTAAAGGACCCTTTTGAATCAATGCTATCGCAGTAGAACTAGCGATTGAATTTGTTTTTTTTTATGAGATATTTTTTTCTGTTTAGAAATTTTATTAATATTAATGAACCTTTACCCAAAGGTTGTTAATCAAACTATATGAGGAAGCATAAGGAAAATCCAAAAGAAAAGTCAAATTCTAACAAAGAGATTTATAAAGCCTAGGTGAAGCAATGATTTTCTGTATTATTTTTAAGCAGATCTCGGGATTCTTAGCAAAATAAACCGGTTTCATGAACCAAAAATTTTTACAATTACTTCCTTATTTCTTTTTTCCGTTTTTTTTAGTCTACCTCCTCTGCAATGTCATAGAAATAATAACTTTACAGAAGAATGTATTTATCGTAATAATAATGATCTTAAACAACTCAATTATTTCAAAATTATCAAGTTTTGTTGTCCACCGTACAGTAGAGTCAAAGTCACATTTTTCATCCAAATAATGCATGCAACATATCTTGACGATTTCAATCAACAGTTCAAACCCGATTTTTTAATCAGAAATTGGAAAATGTTAAATGTCAAAGATTTCGATGGAAGTTATTTGGAAACAACGATAAATCAACTTAATTAAAATATAATACTTCTTCCTGTGACAAACCCATAACCGTATATAGAAAGAAACCTTTCAACTTCCAGTTTTATTTTTTTTTAATTTCCCGAAACATATTTCCGTTTTTGAAAAGAAAAACCAGATAGTGTTCGAAGCCTTTGCTTCGAAAATAAAAAAACAAAATGCTTTAATATCCACCTTTAAGAGACGCTTTTTATGTGTCACATTAGGGTGATTCAAAAAATTTTTTTTTTGAATTTCTCTGGTCTTACCCTGCAGTTTTTTTACACTATTCATGAATGTGATGTATGTAAAATTTTTGCTCAATTGAATAATATTTAGAGGTCGCTCAACGCGATCGAATTCTGTTGAAAATTAGCAATTTCGAGAGTTGGAGTATATAGCTTCATTACCCGAAATAATATTATTCTTCATATAAAATGGAATAACTTAAAACGTTAGTTTACTCTACTAAGTAATTAGTCAATAAAGTAATAGCTCAAAGTGAGTTGTAACGATTACCCCCCCCCCCCCCGCTCCAAAGCTGTATCATCTCTTACCTGAGTTGGGGTAGAAAATGCAGCTGCAAGCTCGGGCTGTTGTTTCTGTTTTCTTTTCGGTTGTTTGAGGTGTATGAGTTTATTTGGCTAAAACACCTAGCATCCACTCTAGACAGGGCCCAGTATAAGTGACAGAAAGCCACTTCGATAGTAGCTGCTACAGTACAAAGTATGGGTCAAAATGCGGAGGATTTGACAACGTCCATAAAACGGTAAATGCAAACTATTCGCTCTGAATTGGCCGTTAACTTGCAAAAGTCGTTTAAATCTAGGACTTCCTTTGGTAGTTCACTGGAACGAAACTTATGCAAAATACATTGGGAAAATGAAGAATGATCGGCGGGTTTCATACCAGTATTAGTATCAGGACCACAAGCATTGATGATTTACTTCTGGGTTCTAGTAAGTTAATCAGGCATTGGAATTGCTACGGAAAATGCTGCTATACGATAACCAGTTAGATAAATGGGAACTTACTGAGCTCGTACGTGGTATGTGTTTCAATACGACATGCATTGCCGGTACTAAAGTTGGAGCATGTTTGAACTTGGGGGAAAAAAAAACTAGGGAAGCAACTTTTATATTGTGCTTTCCGCCATTATATTTTAGACATTGTGTTTTCTGTGGTACTACAACCAAAGTCTATTCTACTCTTGGTCTCTCGGTATTTTAACCGATAAACCAAGAAATAAGTAGAATTGGGGTATTTGATTGCGTGCAATGTCAGATGCGATGTTCACACAATTGCGTGGAACCATCCACTGCCATTGGATCTACAATACTGCTTTTTAAGCTGTTTTAGCAATCATAGTCCAGAATAAAACATTCTAATTTTAAACCTGGAGTGAGGAACGATGAGGTTGAGGAGTTGGTAGCACATTCAGAGCAACGTGTAACTAGTAATGGAAGTTGCGCAAAGTTAACTTCTGATGACCCATGTAAAAGCAGTGTCCAAGGAAGATACTAGAGCTTAGTGCGATTTTCTTGAGCAGAGAACCTTCTCTTGGTGTATGTTTTCGTGTCCCAGGAGTGGTTCCTCGTGTTATGTCTGTGTTAAAGATTCTTTATGGCTTCAAGTTATGGATATTTCCCAACCAGTTCAAACTTGCAGCTGGACAAACAAAAGGTATTCGTAACATATGAATGTGATTTCTTTCACATTCTTATCGTTAATGGGAAATAATATCTAAGAGCTGGGTTCCCAGCAACCCTTTTTGTGCAAGCACTAAGAAATGATTTGGAATATTTTTAGCGTCCTTAGTCATGTAAAGAAGAAACTCAAAATATATCAGCTGTTTGATCCCGAGCATTCGAATCTTTAAGATAGCTACCAACAAGGCTTTATACTAACAAAGAAACTGAGGACTGTAAACGACAATACGGAGCGTGGCATGGCCCTTATTGAAGCATTTGTTAAGACTATCACTAACGACGAAAAACAAAGACAGTGTCTTCTTCAAGTGATACAGGAACACAGAAAAGGTTTCAAAGTTGCAAAAAAGTAACCTTAAAAAGTATTGCAAGAATTAATGAGCGAATTACTATATATTTAATGTATTTAAATTTGTTTTTTTTTTATATTTTTTCCGTATTTGATTAGTTTTCATACTTTTCTGCATTTCATTGATTTTTCAGATATATAGTTCATTTTGTGATTGCACGCTTTTTTTCTTCGGAGGTATAAAAAAGCAATAAAGTAACTTTATTATTATTATTATTTACGTTCGCATTTGTGCCACTATCACAAAATTTGAAGTATTCCTAAATATACTAGTTTACTAAAATTTTGGGCGAATAATTCAGTGTCTATAAAGGGCCTAAATAAGACGGTAAGACGAATAAAAATACAGAGGCTACTTTTTTCTATAGATATCATTTACGATCACATTTTTGTCAATATCACGAAATTTCAAGGCTTTTGAGCGACCTCTAAATATTAATATATTTTGCCAAAATTTTGCACAAATAATCATTGTATATAGTGGCACAAAATAAGAGGGTAAGACGCACAAAAATACAAAGTTTATTTTTTTCCATACATTTCTGAATCACCCTAGTGTCACATACAAACACATCTCGGCGAACTTTTTAGGAGGTTGAGATGAAAGAAATACTCTTTCAGTGTTATCAATTGGCTTTTACACTCCGCCGAGAAATTTCATTTCCTGTAGAACTTGTGCCTTGAGAGTTAAAAGATTGCATTCCGTATGAAATTCTTTCACTTTTTCTTTTTCTTTTTTTGACCTTCAACCTCAAATAAATTCTCTAAAGAAGGGTAAGACTGTTTCTTGCATGTAATATTTCAGCATTTAATAAATAGTGAGAGGTGAGAGTTGCAAATGGTGTCATGTATGCAAAAATAACAAAAAAAAAAGCGTACGTTTTTTCTTCTTTCTACAACGAAAAGAAAGTATAGTAGAGTTTTTAAAAAGTTAAAATGTCAAGAATCCGAACGTCAATAATCCGAAACAGCAGATACCCGAGTACACTCCCGAGAAGTAGAAAAAAGTTTCTAAGCTTTTTTAGCTAAAAATCAGATCTTGATTTTAAATAAGTTCATGTTTGTTTTCAAAACGGTGCTACTTTACAAAGTGTGTCAAAATTTGTACAGGAAAGGAGAAAAAAAGATCCAATTCAGTTCCAATTTGGATACTATTATATTTCATTTTTGATATTTTTTCACGTTTCATTCAGTTTTTTTGTGTAGTAATTTCAGAAATCAGACGCCAGCCAAAACGTTCAGTTTTAGTAACGTTTAAAGTTATATTATCCGTAGTCGACTAACTTTATACGTGGAAGAAAATATCTAATAGTTCAACAAAAAAAGAAAAGTTTCAGTTTTTATGCGCGCACATGAGTATAGGTACATTTTTTTAAAATTTATATGAAATCACTGACTATTTCCTTGACGTACAAGGGAAGTACTGTAAGGGCCAGGGACGTCATTTCAAGTTTTTCCGGGGGAGGGGGCAAAGGGTCCAAACACAATGCAATTTCATAGGAAAATATCAAAAGCCACGCCCACTTATCGGTGAATATATAGATTTTTCAGTCACGGGGGGGGGGCAATTGACCCTCCCCCTTCCCCCCTAAACGACGGGCCTGGTAAGGGCTCTGCCCCACATCAGCAGAAAAAGCGACCGAAACCGAATTCAGAAACCGGAAATCCGATTACTTTCCATAGGAACACTATTTAATCCATTTTACGTTGCATCAATGTGGAGCTTGGCCCTTATGTTCACAGCAGACTTTTTAGCAATATTTTCTTGTAAAATTACTAATATAACTATGTGTGTCATTCTATAAGAGAATAAAGTTCATATGTATTGAATTTAAACTTTTTTTGCAGATAAACCTTTATATTACTGTTTTTTCTACTATTTCACAGCACTCAGCAGAATACAAACAATAAATAAATAAATAAACGCGAACGTATCTCCAGTTGCCGAAAATAAGTTATCATTTAACTTGGCAAAAGAAGCAATGTAACAGTTTTCCTGATTATTTCTGTTAAACATTAGCAGTCAACAAAACAGAGAGCATAAGAACAAGTTAAGAATATGCACTGAGTTTTTTACTTCACTCTTGAGCTGTTAAAATTATAAATAAACACATTTTATTCTTTCTACTAAATATTTTTACATTTTTAAAGATCTTGGAAATAGAAATAACACGCTAATGTTCCACCAAACCATTATTGAGAGATTGCCTCTCATTTAATAAAAATGCAGAGAATGAAAAAAATATAAAAATATTGCCCTCTAATTAAACGAATATGTATATGAACAATCGCATACCTATATCATAAAAGTAGTTTGTTATCGATTTTTTTTTCTACTCCAAGCAAGTTACTCCCGAACAAAAAGAAGTCAGCAAAAAGCTCAACGAAATAAATGCTACCTTTTAAAACTCTTAAATGTCAAAAAACTTTATCTAAAACTCTTCACTCTCAAGCGTTTCTTTCTTTTTATTTTTAACCTTCTCATGATTCTTTCGCTAACTTCCCCACTTTTTGGTTCTTCACAAAATATTCAGAAACTAGTTTATTGTAATAAAAAAAAATATTTGTGCAACTTTTAGTGTCCGCATTTCAACAAAAAGAATGCAAAGCAGTAACATTTCTTCTTATGACTCTCAAGCACAGCTCTTGTCCCTACTTGAAAACTTTCAAAACACTTGTTTGTAAATAGAATTCGTTCACATTGTATAAAAAGTCTTTTTACATCTCTTATTTTACTGAAATGGGTTTATTATGAATTTTGGTCCTTTCGCAATACTGATTATTTTAATAGCATTGGTAATTTTTAAAATAGCTTTTAATAAACCGGTTTCCTTACATTAACATATTAATTATACTTTTAAATTTAGATAAAATTATATTTGCAATAAATTATCTATTAAGCTGTAATACTTCAAGTTAAAAGAATACATGAAAGGCATTCTCTCGTCTCGCATTTAGTCTGTCAAATATTAAACTAAGACGAAAGAGAGAATGCTACTAATGTTGTATGTACAGCGAAATCTCGTTACAGAGGATGCCAATAAAACGAAATATCCGTTTTAAGAAAAAAATCTGCATTCCCGTTTGAACTTTCGTTACATTATTAGAATTAAACTGCGGCAAAATTCCCGTTTGAACGAGTGAAATTCGCAATACCTTAAAGTTCATAACGGGAACTTATAGTAATACATTTTAAGATAAGTATATATTGTAACTCGGACCTATATATAAGTATATGTTGTAAATGTGTGCATATCTTGTAAGGTAAATGTATTTTATCTACCAGTTTGAAGGCGATCTTGGTTACATTAAGAGGACACCTTCCTCCAGCTCGATTATTGGCTATTCCTGACTGAGGAGCCCAGAATAAGGACGAACCTGCAGACTCAGGATGTCATTATCGAGATGTGGGTGTATTTGCTTCAGTTCTGGTTTAGCCCTGGCTTATTGGCGGTTACTCATTAAAAGATTATTTTTAAAAGTTTAAACTTACTTTGTTAAGCATATATTCATTCAAGGGAACATAAACGTAGAACCACAGCTCTTTCTGTTTTCATCTGCGCCACATATATTTTAAAATTTCAGTTGTATCTACTGCAGTACACAACACCCTAATATATTACGTACTTTTCCAAAATTAAGAAATAACGCTTATAAAAACGATGCAAATTTATCAGATCAAATTTATTATTGGTTCAAAGATCAATTCATTTTGCTCTACTGTCTGATTTTTCCAGGTAAAACCTTCCGCGTTTTTACGCACGCGTCAGGTCTTCTCTGATCTTATCAAAATAAGGGTGATAGGTAAGATAACAATAAGGGGAAGAATAATAAGAAGCATTTTGAGCCGTTTCAAACAACGTAGAACTATGCTAATTTCAAATACATAGTTTAGTTGAACATGTCAAAAGGATAACAAATGCAAGTTTTAAATTGAAAACTTCGGAAAGTTCCCACTTACAACCCGTCACCCCTTTTTCAAGTGTAATGGTTCACGAGTGTTAAGCGCGGCTTTCACGATAGGGACAGTACGTTATATTGCCTCTTAGGCAAACTTTGAGTTATGTGAGCAATAGCATGAAAAATAATTTATTTAATAAAACTAGCGCAATTTAGAATTGGAAAAAGAAATTTCCTAAACGTTAGAAAACTTACTCATTTTTACTTCATAGCACCTTAAGATTTCTTCAACTTATTATGTCGCATAGGATGTAACAATGAAAAATGAGATGGTTCAACAACTGCAATCAGCATTCAAAAGTAGGTTTAGAATTATTGGATTATTCAATAAACAGCGCAGAGTGTTGCCAATTGATTTTCAAGATAAAAGTAATTAATTGTATTTTATAGTTTTGTCGTCACAGTGCAGCGTAGGACCTTCTACTGCTCCTTTTAAAGTCAAATTTCGCAAAAAAATATTAAATGGTTTAAAATCAAAATATATGATTCAAAGCTACTTTAAATGCCTGTGTTGAATTCTTAGGAAAGCCAGTACATGCAACAAAAAGTAGAAAGCCCCTTCAATATAGTTGTTTAAAGCAATGGAATGACGAATAATAGTAAAAAAATCAAAATTTTGTCCTTATCACGAGCACTTGTTAAACTGTATTTCGCTAATTACGCTCATTTATTTAGGAAAAAAAAATCTCATCTAAGTTCATTTTCTAAGGCTTTTAAGTCAAAGATATAATTATTTCAAGTGAAGTAATGTCTTTTGTATAAGGTGAAAAGCTTTTTAAAAACGAAACAAATAAATTAGAAAGTTTTCAAAAATACCATCCATTACAATGCAGAGATGATTGTTGGAGTTCTCAGAAGAAAATGATTGAAGATATTCGGAGCATAAAACTTGGAAACAAAGTAAAAATAATAATAGTATCCATTAACAGCTAATTAAAGGCATTAGTGATGATAAAAATATTTCAGGAATTAATTGGATATTTTTTCGAAAAAAATAAATTTCTAAACATTACGATTTGAAGATCTAAATGTTGTATAATGGTACACGAGACGACTGTTTGATCTTTAAGAATTTTGCTACGAAAAGAAAATTTTTGATGATAAAGATTTAGAACTTTACTTAAAGAACTGAATGTAGATTTAATTGCTCAAAATTGTTTCAAATGAATTAAATGAATCCTGACTTTTTTACCATATTCAGTGAATTCAATAATTACCTACGCATTGAAAATCTTTCGTAATATTTGAAACGACATCACTAGTGTGATTTTGTAAAATAAGCACGGAAGGTAAGTGCGTTTTTGTTTGAAAATAATAAAAGAAATCAAATAATGGAGTTCTTTATGTTTAATGATTATAAGCCGAATGGCAGGACATTACTTTATTATTTTATCATATGAATGTGTTGGAAGGAAAGGTGTTAGGTCAAAAAACTTGCACTTTAAATAAACCATGGAATTAGGTTCATCCTTAGTTCCTCTATTAAGGCTACAGCGGACACAAAAAATGTGTTTTTTTTTTTTTTTTTTTTCAATTATTGATCTATATGTCTAAAACTTTATGTGCTTGTATATTTACTACATCTAAAAGCATAAAAAATGGCTGAGAATGAAAATTCATATGAATTTTAATTTTCAGCAATCTTTTATAAACTATCTCATAAAACATTACATGTAATGCATATATTTATGCAATCATTCCTAAAGATTAGAAATTAAGTGGGTATTAAAAGTTTGAAAAAGAAATTGTGACGTATGGAGCGTAAATATTTTTAAACTTTAAATTTCAAAAAATGTATTCATTGTTTTTGCACCAAGTTTTTTATGCTTTTAGATGGGGTAAATATACAAGCACACAAAGTTCTAGACATATGTAGCAATAATTGGAAACAAAAATTGTGTCCACTGTAGCCTTAAGTGAAACATTAGCACAAAACACACTCAATATAATATATTGGTCTCTAAGGGAGCACAAAAAAATTGTCCGAGAATCGGAACTACTGTTCATAATTAGACTGATAGTAGTGAAAGCCAAAAAATTATACTACTTTAGCTAAGCCATATATATGGGATTATCATTAGTCACTCTATTAGGTGCATTAATTTATGAATAAAAATACTAATATATATTGCAATGAGAAGAGCTTGAAATGTGTCCTCTAACGTTAACTGCTATTCGCTTATGATTGATAGTGACTCAAGTCACATTCCACGTCGTTGATTGAACCAGCAGCCTGATTTTCTTTTATCTTTTAATTTTCGACATTCCTTCCACGTGTTATTATTTTTTTCCCGTAAATCTGCTATGAAAGTAGAATAGTACTAAAAGTCATTTTACAGCAAGATAACTGTATTTTTTGATAAAATTGATCAATAAAAAGTAACAAAATAGTTACCATCTTTAAATACAAATGATGCTCTTGAAGTCAAAATTTAGGCTCTTTTTTTTTCAGAAGTTTTTAAAATATCTTTATTTATTCGAAACTACGTTAGGAATACGTGCCCTTCTCATATTCTAACCTCAACAATCAAGGAAATTATGGTTTTGTTGAGAGTTCTTTACAGTCTGAAACTAATTTTTACCCAAATTAAGATTATACTAGCTGCCATGGCAACTAGATTAGCTTCCTGCGGCAGGTTGATGCATAATGTCCCCCCGCCACCCAACTTTTACCTCATTCTGATGTGATATTATTTGATATAATTCAATTTTCATAAGATTTTAAGACATACTACGTACGTGGCCCACTAATACCCAAACAGCTAGCTGCGTGGCCCGGCGTTTCACGGGCGCTTCGCGCCTTTAAAGTAGTAAAGATTGTTTCAAAAAAATACTCGCCGCCAAGGCGGCTCGCTAACAGGCTCTTCACGCTTTCACTTTTTTCCTGCATCAAAAAAAAAATCATTCGAATTATTGAGAAGCTTCGCGACTTCAAAATAGTGAGGAAAATTACAGCAAGTTCTGCTCGCTCAAGGGAAAGAAGCAGACGTAGATACTCAAATTTTAATATAAGTAGATGGCTTTTCAACAAATGAACGTTTCAAAATATTACAAGTAGCTAGCGATAAAAATACTAAGCAAGTGGCCCGCTTATGAGTTTCGTGTTTGATTTAGTTAAGCCTTCATTCAAAATTCTCATTATCATTGTTATTACTATTTCATAGCAACCACGTTTTGCAACAGTGGATTTCATATTTAATCAATTATTAGGCTTAATCGCTTTAAATTTGACTACTTATTAATTGATATCTTCGCTAATTAAAATCGTATAATTATATAAATTGAAACTAATGAAGCCTGAAAAATTACCTATCTATCGGTACCTGGTTCGACTTTCAGTTCATTGCCCAGGTAGCACAAAAAACGTTTAAACGTTTTATAAACGTTTTTAATCCGTTGTTACAACGTTACTAACCATTTTACAACCTTTAAAAAACGAAGTGTGCTACTTGGGTGGCGTTCAGGAGAAATAAGCGTGATATAGATAGAAAGAAAGATAGTTAGAAAGATTCTCAGTTTTTAATATAAGTAAATACTTTAAAGCTTGTTTTCGTATTTTAACCCCCCCCCCCCCAGTAAACTAATTATCTGAGATAAATTTATACCAAAAAGGTATTGCACCACCATATTTGTAAAATACCCTCTTATCCAAAACAGATAAGGAATATTGAGCATTAAATTTCACTTGAAAAACCAATTTTCTGAAAAACAAGAATCACCAGATAGCAAAGAACGGGTTCAAGGAAACTGTAAGCCATCTTCCTTTAACTCGTTTACACTGCAAAAAATGAACTGTTGTTTTAACAGTATAATATCGGCAGCCCAAGTTCCCAGTTCAAACTGTAAAATACACAGTAATAAACTGTAAAACTAGCAATCTTTAACTACATTCGCGTAGGTATATCCATAAAAAATTATTGGAGCATTCTTACTTATAACTTATCCAAACATTCATACGCCTTTTGTTGCAAAATTTTCGAAAGAACTGAGCTTTGCGTTGTTTCTCGGAACGGATCACTCGATACGGAAGCTTCAATTTCGTAGAACGTGGAGAGATTCAAAAGAATTTTGGTAGAACTCCGAGAATCAGTTTCGTATTTTCCCTACAGGAAAATATAAATATTCCTCCTTTTCTATGGATTATATTTTCAAAGGGCATTCTTAAAAACACTGCAAAAAAGTAAATGATTTTGGTGCCATAAATTTCTCTTGTATATTTAAATTTATTTATTTATTCATGTATTTAATTATTTTTATCTAGTTATTTATTTATTTAATTATTTTCATCTAGTTATTTATTTATTTACTTATTTTTACTTAGTGTTTTAATTATTTATTTATTTTTATTCATTTATTTATTTAGTTACTTATTTTTAATTATACGCTTATTTTGTAAAGTGTCAAAGTGTCATTAATTCATCAACGTTTCAACTTCCCACAAGTGAAGAAAATAAATACCTTTGTGCGAAAGATGTAGAGTTTAAATCCAACGTTTAAATGCACAAATTTACAGGTATACTGTAGACACGTGTTTCGGAGCTACAATTAGCCCCTTTTTCAATACAAGAAGTGTGAGCTTTAGGATGAAGAATCATCCGATAAAAGCAACACATTCGAACAAAAGATAGTATAAATAGCAAAAACTGGAAATAAACAAAACAAACAAAACAATGCTTAGAGCCGAAATTTATTACATGAAACCATCAAGAAAAAACCCTTAAGAAATAAATTTCCAAAAGATCCAATAGATCTTAAACATTGTCAAAAAATGAAACCACTTATGAATAAATTAGCAATAAATTTGCGAATAAGAAAATTATGTACCGAAGCACTTGTAACACACAGAAAAAACAGCAGAAGAAAACAGAATGAAATAAAATTTTAAATTAATCAAAAAATGTGAACAAAAATTGAAAAGTACAGATAAGCGACACGAAAAGCCAAAGGGCTAACAATTATAATTTATACAAACGGACGCCAAACAGCAGAAAAATAAGGAATAGCATATATATCGTTAACTAAGTCAGAACTGTTTTTCAAAATGCGGAAGGATTCCCAAAAATCAAGATCTGATGGGTTGGGGCATTTTTGGACAATTTGAAAGGAATTAAAATCGAAAGAATGATTCTTGTCCCAACAATGTTGCGCAATACTAGACTTATTTAATTGTTGTTTTTTCACATAATTCTGATGTTCTTTTAAGCGGAATTTCAAAGCCCGTCGCGTCTGTCCTATATAGGAGAGATTGCAAATGCAATTAATTTTATAAATACCACAACTGTTAAGAGGATGAATGGGATCTTTAAGAGAAGAGAAACATAGTTTATTCGTTGGGGAGAATACTACCTGGAAATTAAAACGTTTGAGAATCTTAGCGACCTGATAACTCACAGAGGGAAAGAATGGCAAAACAACCAAATTCTTTCTGATGACAGTTCTCTCAACAATATTCGTTTCGGAGCGTTTTCGTTTCTTTCCAGTGTTTCTTTAACTAGCTCTCAAATCGAGGCTCTAAAGTGTAATGATAATTTTTCTGTGGCTAGCAAATCTTCTTTTTCTAAACTTATTGCTCCGATTGAGAAGGCTCTTAAACACAGTACCTTATCTTCCACTCAAAAAGCGTGCGTTCGGCATCTTATTGCTTCTAATGTTGACTTTAATTCTAAAATTTCTAAACCAGCGTTTGTTAATATTGTGAGTCGTAATGTAAAGAATTTAATTTCTAAGTCAGATTTGGTTGTTACCAAAGCTGACAAGTGTGGTCAGATTGTTGTTCTTGACAAATCATCTTATGTTGATAAAACTAATGATTTGATTTCTTCTGGTCCGTTTTTTGAAATTTAGAAAGATCCTAGTGACAAAGAGTTAAAAACGATTTCTTCTGCGGTTAAGTCTGTTCAGTCTATTCCTTTGAGTGTTAAACGATCGGTTATTCCCTCTAGGGTAATTCCATTGTGACTAACATAACATTTAGAGTAAATTTTTAATCTTTCTTTCGGTGTGTGAGCCTTATTTTTGTCACAATACCAAAAACAAGGTGTTATTCTTCTCCGCATAGATGAGTTGTTTAAGTTAATATACAAAAAGAATAATATTAACTTCATTTTTGGCAGTTAGAGGACATTTTGATCAACGTGACTAACATAACAGATTTGAAACAGATCTGTTATGTTAGTCACGTTGATCAAAATGTCCTCTAACTGCCAAAAATGAAATTAATATTATTCTTTTTGTATATTAACTTAAACAACTCATCTATGCGGAGAAGAATAACACCTTGTTTTTGGTATTGTGACAAAAATAAGGCTCACACACAGAAAGAAAGATTAAAAATTTACTCTAAATGTTATGTTAGTCACAATGGAATTACCCTCTATTGCTAATTGTGCTAGATTTTATGCTTTACCCAAGGTACATAAAACTGGTATTCCATTTAGACCGATTGTATCCAATATCGGTACTGCTTCTTATAAACTTGCTAAATTTTTAGTCTCTGTGTTTTCTCCACTTAGAATTCATAATTTATTCACCGTTAAAAATTCTGTAGATTTTGTTAAGAAAATTCATAATTTCGTTCCTAAGGATTCCTTTATGGCTTCTTTTGATGTTAAATCCTTATTTACGAACGTTCCAATCGAGGGTGCATTGTTATGTCTTCAAAGAAGACTTTCAGAATTTCATTTCACCTCTATGGAAATTGAAGAATTAATTTTCCTTACCCGTACATGCATTAAGCAATGTTCTTTTGCTTTCAATGGGAAATTTTACACTATGTCAGATGGTCTGGCTATGGGTAACCCATTAAGCCCCATTCTTAGTGATATTTACATGCATTATTTTGAGGTTAAGTTGTTCCAAAAATTACAGTTTCAATTTTATGTTAGATATGTTGACGACTGTTTTGTTTTAATGAACCATAACCAGTTTCAAAATGACGATATTTTACTCGTTTTAAATTCTATAGATCCTCATATTCAATTCTCTTGTGAGAAAGAACAGGATAATTGCATTCCCTTTCTTGATGTTCTAGTTTCTTGTACAGAATTCGGCTTTGAAACTACAGTTTATCGCAAACCTTTTGCTGTCTCGTTACCTCCTCATCGACTTTCATCTCACCCTCCTAGTCAAAAATATGCTGCAATTAATTCTTTTGTTTACCGTGCTATTAATCTTTGTTCTTCACCGGAACTTCTTAACGCTGAACTCAACTATCTTAAAGCTGTGGCTATTGATAGAAACTATCCTCATACTTTGATTGATTCCATTTTTAAAAAACTTTCTAATAATTTCGAAACGAATATTGTTGAGAGAACTGTCATCAGAAAGAATTTGGTTGTTTTGCCATTCTTTCCCTCTGTGAGTTATCAGGTCGCTAAGATTCTCAAACGTTTTAATTTCCAGGTAGTATTCTCCCCAACGAATAAACTATGTTTCTCTTCTCTTAAAGATCCCATTCATCCTCTTAACAGTTGTGGTATTTATAAAATTAATTGCATTTGCAATCTCTCCTATATAGGACAGACGCGACGGGCTTTGAAATTCCGCTTAAAAGAACATCAGAATTATGTGAAAAAGCAACAATTAAATAAGTCTAGCATTGCGCAACATTGTTGGGACAAGAATCATTCTTTCGATTTTAATTCCTTTCAAATTGTCCAAAAATGCCCCAACCCATCAGATCTTGATTTTTGGGAATCCTTCCACATTTTGAAAAACAGTTCTGACTTAGTTAACGATATAAATGCTATTCCTTATTTTTCTGCTGTTTGGCGTCCGTTTGTGTAAATTATAATTGTTAGCCCTTTGGCTTTTCGTGTCGCTTATCTGTACTTTTCAATTTTTGTTCACATTTTTTGATTAATTTAAAATTTTATTTCATTCTGTTTTCTTCTGCTGTTTTTTCTGTGTGTTACAAGTGCTTCGGTACATAATTTTCTTATTCGCAAATTTATTGCTAATTTATTCATAAGTGGTTTCATTTTTTGACAATGTTTAAGATCTATCGGATCTTTTGGAAATTTATTTCTTAACGGTTTTTTCTTGATGGTTTCATGTAATAAATTTCGGCTCTAAGCATTGTCTTGTTTGTTTTGTTTATTTCCAGTTTTTGCTATTTATACTATCTTTTGTTCGAAAGTGTTGCTTTTATCGGATGATTCTTCTTCCTAAAGCTCACACTTCTTGTATTGAAAAAGGGGCTCCTTGTAGCTCCGAAACACGTGTCTACAGTATACCTGTAAATTTGTGCATTTAAACGTTGGATTTAAACTCTACTTCCCACAAGTGATTTGTCTTACAAAGAAGGTAAACTTGTAAAAAGGCAGCACACAGTACAATTATTTTATTTACAAACAGAACAATACTAAAATTTACAAATGGAGCAAATAATAATCGAGGGTTGGAATTGAACCCTCGATCCACGGCCTACAAATGAATATTTCTACTGATTTGCCATGGAGACTAAGTGCCAACATTTCTTGTTTGCGATATAAGTTTCAGCTGAAAAACTAAAGCATACAGAGTGTGAAACATTAGCGGGATAAAATTACCAAAATGTGTAACGTATAGCTTTCGAACGCGTATGCATTAAGTTATATTTTAGAGCATTAACAAAGATAATAATTATAGCAAAAGTATCGTAATCTCGAGATTTTTTTAACTCGAATATCTAGTTAAATTTCTATCTTACTCATCCCTTATGAATATTGAGTAGTTTGCTCGGCCTGTTCATGTGTATCTATACTGTTAAAACTACAGGTTACACAACGCGCCTACAGGTTGCACAAGGCGTCAACCCCCGAAGGGTGCCGCTTGACTCCCTATTTCACCCTTGAAGGTGCCATTTGGCTCTTAGTGTGCCATGGGTCACCCATGGGTTGCCATAAGACGCCCATAGGGTGCCACATGGAGCCAAATGGCATTTGGCTCAATGATCCATAAGCCGTGGCGCCCTAAAGAGCGATTTGGATCCTTAGGATGCCATGGGTTACCCATGGGGTGCCATAAGGCACCCACAGGGTGACACATGGAGCCAAATGGCAACTTCAAGGATGCCATAGGGAGTCAAGTGGCACCCTTCAGTGTGTGCCGTTGGTGCTATACCACGTTTCACCCTTGAAGATGCCTTGTGCAACCTGTAGTTTTAACAGTGTACAAACGAATGGACAGCCAAAATATCCATTTTGACCATGCTTGACTAAACTATCACGAGTTTCCTCGTAACGTCTTGTATGTACTTATGTATGTGTTTGAGTATGTATATCGCATAACTCTAAAACGGTTAGGCCGCAGAAGTCGACATTTTGTGTATAAAGCTCTATGAGATCTAGTTGTGTACTTCGCCTTTTGGTTGCATTCAAATGTTCCAAAAAAGGTTTCTTTTCAATTTTTGGAGGAAGATCCGGGTTCATTTAAATCCAAACCGAAATGATGTCATAAGTTAGCAACCACTTGGCAAAATATAGCCAAGTTTTTTATCAACAAATTTAGTTCCCAGGTGTGAGCCAACTGGTCTATATATCAACAAGTCCCCATTTTTTATCATACTATTACTTAAGTAATTTATTATTGAAAACTTCTTTTTCTAAAAAAAATTACTTCTATTTTTCAAACAATGGAATGCTGAAAACCGAAAAAAAAATATTGCGCTTAAAAAATAATCCCTTGAAGTAAAGAATGACAGTAAAAAATAATAAATATGATGATATGCAGTCCGAGTAATTTTCTTTAATATATACTTCCGTTTAAAAGCAATAAGCAAATCAATAAATGTCTGGACTTATTAACAATACTGCTGCTTTTATGTCTTTTATATTTATTTTCCTCTTTCGTCTTCTTCTATTTTTATTACTTTATTATTTTTTAGCTCGCTAGATAAATTTGCTCTGATATTAAAGTTAAAAGCATCTTGAGTAAAATAAAAGATTCTAAACACGATGAGCAAATTATATTATTTGATCATTAAAGTAAGAAATTAGATTTATCTTTCATAAATGAGGAAGTCTTAAATTGAGTTTTGTATGAATACATTTTTATTTCAAAAAAAAATAGCTTTGAAGACCAATTACTTATTTTTCATGCGCCTTCAGACAACACCTGCGCAACAAAAAGTAATTGTGAACTGCCAATATTCAGTTAGTATATGAATTACAATCCTACTTAAAGAAAATTATTGTTGCGCATTTGATGAAAATAAGGGGGATGGGGGTGGAGGGCAACAATAAACATCCAATAGGCAAACTTTGTACTGTTTCGTCAGCTCAGAAGAAGTGAAAGAATCATGCATAATATATGAGATGTGTTGGAAAAGAAAAAAATGAGACTTTTTTTTTTTATTTCCTGCCATTTTTTTTTTCTTTTCAAACATACCGGGCGATACATTCTTACCATTTTTGGCTGCCACACTGAAAACAGTGTTACGGAGTTGGATTCAGAGTTGAAGCCGTGGAGCCTGAATTTTGAGTAAAAGAGTCCGAGCCAGAGTTAAGTTCCGAAGGCTTTACATAGAAGAATCAGAGTAGGTAATTTTGTCCGCTACCAATTAAGGGAGGATCCTGCTTTAGATTGCTCAAAAAAATCGATTGGTGGAGTGGATTTTTTTTTCAGGAATAAAAAAAGCAAGTCTAGCGAACTTTTTAGATTATTTAATTACTTCTAATATTATTTACATGTAGTATTATTTAATTACATGTTTAGTATCATTTAACAGGTTGAAACATCCCTATTCACTTTATATTTGTCCCATATTTTCCTTAAATTTATTGTATAAAATGTGTTGCCAGCTTATTTTACGATAGAACATTTTTTCTCCTTGAGAGATAAGAAATAGCAGAGCAAACGATGTGACCCAGTACCGCATATCAATCAGAAATTTCAACTTTTAATTCTTTCAATTTGTCTGAATTATTACTTATTTAATTTTCACGCTATTTTACAGAATTTTCAGCCTCCTTTCAGACTCTTTTTTAATACAAATTGAATTTTAATTTTTAAAATTCATTTTTTTAAGTACGTAAAACAAGATGTCTAAAACATGTTAACTGTCTCGGGATTTTTAAAAGTTGCTTTTAATAATTTATGCCATTTTACTTTAAAGCTAAGACTAGCTTGTTAATTTCAACGCTCGAAATTTAATTTAAAAGTTCTCATTTTAATTACAGAATATAATTAACTTAAACTAAAGATTGGAATTCCCATCCATGCAGTTTTAATTAGTCTTGATTTGCTTTAATTTTTTTTTTTTTATTTTCATATGTCTTCTAAATTTTCTAGCACAGCTCCGTCAAAAAAAGAAATACGTAAGTAAATAAAATAAAAATTTAAATATATATAAAAGCAAATGAAATAGCTATTTGCTAGTTTTCAAACTCTTTTTTAATATTTTATTTGTACTTTTGGACACGTTGTCTTGTATTTTTAACTTCATTAATTGTAAAGTTTTCGACTGTTTTTTTTACAAATAAAAGCAAAAGGAAGGATAAGTTGAAGGAAAAAAATATGCTTAAAAATACTTTAAAAAATATTGCGAACGAAAAAACTATTTCTTTAAATTAATCTGACAAACTACCTTAATTATAAGCACGTACTCCAGTATTTGGAGTAGTTAGCTTAAATTAATTTATTTTGCATAGCAACAAGTGTAATAAAAATGTATACAAGTGTACCATTTTCTTCCCGTTTTTTAATTTGAAACCGAACACAAATTTAGTTTTAATATTATTCCTGACATAAAATGAGTCATCATATGATTTAAAACTTTGTAAAGTCCTTAAACCGCTGTAATACACGTTATTTTTTTCACTGACAACGCTTTGAGCACTGTAAAAAATAGATGTTGTTTTTACAGTATACTATTGCTGATTTTGCAGTAAATCGCTAATGTTACAGTAATAAACTGTAATTGCTAATTTTCAGTTTATTACTGTGCATTTTGCAGTTTTAAACTGGAACCTCTGCTGCCAGTATTATGCTGCTGTTTTTACAGTATAATACAGCTAATTTTGTGGTAGTAAATTGTAAAATTATGGTAATTAACTGTAAAATTGCAGCTTTACATTAGTAAACTGTAAAATTGCTAATTTTACAGCTTATTACTGTGTATTTTACAGTTTTAAACTGTAACCTCTGCTGCCAGTATTATATTGTAAAAAAGCCAGTTTATTTTTTGCAGTGAAGTCTTTAATTCGTCAGTCAATCAGCTGGTAAAAATAACTAATAGGCAGTAAATGTTTTTTTTCTTTTCTTTCTTTTTCATTCAAAACCCCTTTCGAAAATACTCAGCGGAGCTTCCTTCACTTTAGTTTTTCCGGAGCCTCTTCATAAAGTCTTGTTAATATTTTTAAAGAAGAAAATAAATTGCTGACAAGCATATTTTTGCTCTAAAATTTCAGAAACAGTTACATTTAATGAACAGAAGCAAAATTATTTGAAGCCTGAAGTTGTTCATTTATTTCTCCTACGCATGTAATGAGAATACCCTAAAAAAGTGATTTTACTTTCAAAATAACTTTATTTTACTTCGAGTTCTGATACGAACATTGAAAAAACAGCAAAACTTTAAATAAATAAACATGCCTTGTCTGAAGAGAAATAATTCATTCCTTGGTTTATCATACTTTGTTAAATTTTATTTCAATGTGGTTTTCAACTACAAAAAAAGAAAGAAAGAAAGAGCAGCAAAAGCCTTGCGGTTGCGAAATCCAAATGTTAAATGAAAACAATAAGAAGAAAGTTTTCCAAAGAAGAAAAAAAAAATTTAATGAAGTTAACCCTTCACTGCATGGTGTGTCTGATCTGGCACACACCAAAAAAAACCCTCATATATTCTTATGATATTTAAATGCAGTTAAACTGAGTTTTGTGCCCCTTGTGGAACATTGCTATAACAGTTAAGTGTGATGTTTATGCACTAGTTAGTTGCACTAATCTAGGTATTACAGTTCTTGCTTTTGAAAAAAAAAGAGTGTCTGCATTGCACTAAGAAGTGTGCTTAGTCATTATTTCCTTTGTTCTTAAAATGTTTAAATATATATGTTGTACTTAGTGGCAAATTTGTTTGTACCACTTATGGCACAAAATACATTGTAGATCATTACACTTATCGGTATAAGCATATGCTACGTGCTTTGTGCCGTTATGTGGAACAAACAATTAAAACATCATTTTTGGTGCAGATTTTTAAGATTAATTTTTTTCTTCATTTTTCCTGAACTCAGGGCTATTAAAAGGTAACATATGATTTTTTTAATGAAAATATAAAAAATCGTGCAGTGAAGAGTTAATTGTAAATTTAAACAGAAAAAATCTCCTATATTTTTATTTGTTAATTAAAATATTTTTTGTTCAAATTTTGTCACGTTATCTGTTTCGTAACAACAAAAAGATCAAAAATATTTTGAGGTATTTAGTAGCCAAAGATGAAACAGTTTTGAAGTTATTTTGGAGAATATTTTATCGGAACAATACCATCATTTCATAAAACATGTATATGAATCTTCTTATTTGCACAACATTGTATTTCTTCCTCAGGTTATGCCAGCACCCCCCCCCCCTCCGCTGTATACCCAACGCACACACACGTATCCTTGGATGCGTGTGTGTGTGTACCCTTTTTTTCTAGCTCAAAATTTAAGGTAGTTTGGGGGAAGATGCCGTATCACGTGGTTCACACCCTTGCACTCCGAAAAGCTGTTCGGCGGTCAGTCGGAAGGAAGCATTGTAGACAATCGAAGCATACAAGAATATTTTGTTGATTGACTGCAGTAATAAGTAGACTTTTAACATTATTTTGTCATCACAACTGCTCTGGTAAGTACCTAAACTTATACTGCAGCTTACTTTACTAAGTCCTGTATTTTTGATAGTAGAGAAATAACTCAGTTAACTTTCGTAAGTTTGAAGTGTGAAGTGTCCATTAGTGGCTTGATGGTTCACGTCCGCAACTGCTAAAAAATCCAAGGCGGGCCGGGCTTGGTTCTCAGTTTTGGAAAAGACGACGAATATTG
Source organism: Uloborus plumipes (assembly GCA_038373865.1). Classification (NCBI taxonomy): domain Eukaryota; kingdom Metazoa; phylum Arthropoda; class Arachnida; order Araneae; family Uloboridae; genus Uloborus; species Uloborus plumipes. Next base: position 22,019 of record JAXGGA010007337.1, on the reverse strand, counting down.
CTTTTGGGGGAAGATTCCGTAGATGCCAATCAAAATCCTGGATGAAATTTCTCCATTGTCGTCCTAGGAGAAAAGAAAGCAAAACAAGAAGAGGCAAGAACCTCAAGAGCTAAAATCCTCAGTTGCGATTGAGTATTGAGGTAAAAAGGAGACAAAAAAAGGCTTGAGAAACAAGCTCAAAGACAACAAAAACATGACAAAGGAAAGCAAAAGGTTAAAGAAAAAGGAAAGAGTTGCTAACAACCACAAATCAGTTAGGAAAACTACTACTTATAAGAAGAAATTATTTGGAAATCTCTGAACCTAAAAAGATGAACAATTGGCGTAGGAAGAAATGGAAGAACATGACATTAAACACCAAAAATTTGACAGGGAGAATTTTTGTTCATAAAAACGAGTAGTGCGAGTACTTAGAAAGGTACAGCAAGACGTCGGAGCAATGTGATTGGATTAAATGCATTGTATACAGTAATTGACAGCATGAATCATGCTCTAAATTTGAACATAAATGTGCAGTCTGCGGAAGAGCCGAAATATTACTGAAAATGATAAACGAGCACTCTAAAAAAAATTAAAGTGTAATTTTTTTGGATGTATACTACTAATATGTTCATTCGTTCATTGTGTTCATTGCTGTATCTCATTTAATTAAATTAAAATTGATTTAATACCACTGTGCGTGAATTTTGTAACGCGGCATCTTGCCCTAAACGTATCGGCCATCTCCCTTAATGCATGAGGAAGATACTGAAATGAAAGGGTTTTGTAATCATTAATTTTCGGAGGTATTTTTTTTTCCAAAGCAAAACTTATTTTTTTAATAATCACAAAAGTCCATATTTTGTAGATAAAAATGTTTTTTAAATATAATATCAATACGCTATTTTATATAAAATAACATTGAAAACTACGGCGTCTTCCTCAATTTAACCTTCTCATTTATAGCACTTTATTTAATTCCGCACTTAGCCAGAAATGAGATGTTAAACACAACAGAAAATTAATCAAAATAAATTATTATTGCCTTGCAATTTTTTACTTTTGAAAATTATTAAAGCACATTTTGCACAAACTCTAGAATTAATGAGACAGGAGTCTTGAAGTCTCTTTATTTGTTTGGGAAAGACGGTAATATATTTTTTTATCATCTGCTTCAAATTAAATTTCAACTCACGAGGAGGGATAACTCGATTGAATTTTTCATCCTCTTTATCATATTAGAGTTATTAGTGTATTATAATAAAGTAAAGAGATGATAGTCAAATAAAGAAATTTCTTATCATTCTTTTCAACTTTGCATCACTTTGTCTCATTAAGAGAGAAAATTAAGAAAGAAACTAATTTATTCTCTCGGTACCGAAATTTTTACAATTCTAACATAATTTATTGGAAAGGCATTCCTGATTCAACGACTCTTTTATATCGAGATTTTCAGAATTAAAAAAAAAATAATTAATATTTGCTTAAAATCTATTCATTGCCGATACGCGTAATAAAGTGTCAAAATATAAAAACTTTATCTGATTGATTTTAAATCGCATTTTCTTATTTAATATGGCTGATGGAGTAAAAAATGCTCATGCTAATTTCTTTCATTTTTTTCCAAATTTGAAGTTGTAGAAAGCCTAACTAATACAAAGTAAATTTGAATAAAATTTTATTTACCCTCATCAAATGGTGAAAATATTCAGCACCTTCAGACCTCACCACTCATACAGTACACTTAATCGAAAATCTTGCGAGTTTAGGTAGCGACACCGAAATGCAATAATTTCTAAGATACAATAGTTAGAGACACAGTTAATGTAAAATTTAACATAAATATATTTCAGCACCTACAGCCCCTCTTCATACCACTCATACATTCTTTATCTGAAATCACAGTTAAGGTAAAATTTTGTAAATGAACATGATTCCGAAAAGAATACAAAAATCACACCAATTTGATTACTCTGTTCTTCTAAAATATGCTCAATAAAATAATGTTTGGCGCCATACACTGCAAATTATTTCTCAAAGATTAAAGAAAAAAAATGAAAAATAAATCACGACAGCGATTGCGATCGAATGAGATTAAATAGAAATTTGTCATTGCTCAAAAGAAGGGGTGGAGGGGTACGAAGAAAGAAAAAGGAAATGAGACATTTACCCAATCTTGTAATGAAATGAGCATTAACTGAATCGTTTACTACAAAACCAGTCAACAGACAAAATTCCTAGTTTTCAGAAAACATTTATAGCAACACATTAAACTATTCAATCGCGAATACAACACTTTTTACTGAAAGAAATATGTCTAAATATGTGTACGTTTCAGTTTAAAATGTTGTAACCTTTATAGAATTTTTTTTAAATAAGAGTAAAAATACAATTTCGAAGTTTCAGAACTTGTCTATTGACTGGTTTTTGAAATAAATGGTTCAACTAATTTATAGGGCTGAAGTACGAATAAGTTTTAAACCTATCCATAATCTCAATTATCAAAAAGTCTACTATTTTAGAGACAGACGACAGCAGATGTTCTGCACGGATTCACTTGCTATTTATAAATTACGTGAAACAATAATAGTTAATTTTAAATGAAGCAAATATACAGGGTGTCCACTCCAATCGTGGACCAATAGCTAATTTCTAAACCGTTAGAGATAAGCATATAGTTTATTTAGGAAAAAATCTCCAAATTATGAAAGGAATTTTGGGTCCATTCAATGTTTTTCAAAAAATCAAATTTTGAAAGAGTTACGAAATTTAAATTTTTATACAGCCCCCCAGTCCTATTGATCATGTTTAGTAAAACATTCTTGACACTGTAACGTTTAAAACTAAAAAAAAATCACTGTTCTACCACAAAAATTGACCGAGTTATGACGTTTTGAAAAATCAAGATTTTGCATTATTTCATGACTTCATCGAGAGATCGCTTAAGGGACCGTATGCGAAATCCTTCAAAATCTTGATTTTTCAAAACGTCATAACTCGGTCAATTTTTGTCGTAGAAGAGTGATTTTTTTTTAGTTTTAAACGTTACAGTGTCACGAATGTTTTACTAAATATGATTAATAGGACTGGGGGGCTGTATAAAAATTTAAATTTCGTAACTCTTTCAAAATTTGATTTTTTGAAAAACCTTGAATAGACCCAAAATTCCTTTCATAATTTGGAGATTTTTTCCTAAATAAACTATATGCTTATCTCTAACGGTTTAGAAATTAGCTATTAGTCCACGATTGGAGTGGACATCCTGTATATAAGAAAGATTAACATCCGAGTATTTATTTTTATCAAATTAAAACCTCGCATGAAATTCAATCAAAAAGATGTGAAAGCGTATTTCCTCCATTTTTAATACTTTTATGCTTCACAACATCTTTCACAAAGTTGAAGGTTTGATGCCTTTCTAATCTCCCGATATCATTCCACAGCTTTACAGATGAAAATGAAAAATAAACTCCTTTTCTAGTAAAAAAAAGAAAGGGATTTGGGAAATCTAAAGGAAGAAAGCGAATTTTTCAAATTCACTGAAGTGTAAACAAGAGGTTTGAGCTAAATCTCTGAAAATCTCCAAAGGAAGAAATATTTATTTGTGAAATTTCTTGTGTTTATTTTAAATGATTTAATATTTTTAAGTACGGTTTCTTCTTTAAAGTATTTGAGAGGGGAGGGGAATAGAGAACAAATGAAATACGTATCCTACATGGAAAGAAATTAATTTAAAATTTAAAATGTTATTTTAAGCAATATTACCACTGTCAAAGTCGTTGAAACCAACAAAAATAAAATATTGGTGACGCTTGAAAGAGATAAATCCTAGTTTTAATATCTGTTTTAATGTCCAAAGCACTAAAAAAAAAGTTTATATGTCAGGAAAGATTCTGGACAATAACGAGCAGCTATTATTAACCTACCCTGGCAGCATTGTGAAAGCCATGTAGTTTCAAATCACATTATTAGGACGCTGCCAATTTAAGTTTCTCCAACATAAGTGAGAGCAAATTTTTTGAAAAAAAGAAATAAACCTTGGCACAAACGGACAGTAACACGTCTAAACTTAACCTAGAATACCTCTGAAGGATTCAGAAAACTTCTCACGAAAGCCAGGCACTTTAATGAAATAAAATATATGAAAACTGACATATATTTGCAGTAAAATCCAGGCATCTTCCTGCTTTTTACTCAGAAAGTTTCTAAAGAATTTGAAATTGTCTATTGACAACCAGTAACCATACCTAAAAATACGGGTAACAACCTATGTATGCATAGCTGCAAGCAAGTATATCTATAGACAGCTAGAGCTTCCGAAGACTGCAGTTTCACCCAGGTTTTCGGATTCGTCAACTTAATCTGGAATACCCTTTACGGAACTGAAGTACACCAATCTCAAAGGCAGCTGAGACTATAACCCACTGGACATCAAAATTTTGCAATAATTTCTGCAACAAAAATGTTACGTTAGTCACAGTGCCGCGTTCGATAATAAAATACCTACCAGCTCTTGACTTACTTCCAAATGTAGGTAGAAATAGCCCATATGCCACCATCGACATCTGAAATATACAAATTCAACGGTAAATTATTCTTAACTCTTTAGTTTTCAAATAAAAAGAGATTGAAAATCAGCTGAAAATGTTACACTCGTAATATTACAGTTGTACACTGAAAGTCTGCACCATGGAATGACCCTACCATACTTTATTTATTCGTTCAAATACGTCTTATCTGATAAAAGTCATCAAATAAGAGAGGCATTTTTCGCTTTAAGAAATCAGCTCTAAACGCTAAAATGATGAGAGTTTCTTAACATAATTTACAGTCTTAACTAATAAAAAGACTATTCATGCAATACACCGCCAACTCGGTTATATCCATCCATAGACTGCAGTTTCGTGCTTATTATGCACTCATCTGCATTTAATAGGAAAGTAATCGAGTTGGAGGCAAAAACTTCTTGTAGAGCAAAGAGAGACAAAAAACTGGTAGCTAATGTGAAACTAGAATACCAGCGAGCGACCGCATATGGTACGGTACAACTCGTAAATTTTAAGGCAGATGCTGATGAGTGCATAATAAGCACGAAACTGCAGTCCATGGATGGAAATCACCGAGTTGGCGGTGTATTGCATGTTTCTGCCTTAGCCTTGGCTTAGAGGCGGTTACTTACTTCTTAATAGAAGAAAATTGTTCAGATGCTAGAATGTCAATGTTGGTACACGGGAAAGTAGACTCGTTTAGTTCTGAACGAAACTGGTTTTTTTTTATTTCTCCACGTCATTTTTGCCGTATTTACCTTGTAACATAGTGTAGGTAGATAGTACATAAACGAAAAATAAAGTAAAAAGGCACAAAATTCCCACTTTATAGTCACGCTTCTGCGCTATGCCTTTTGAAAATCCGAGGTGATAAAAAAAACCGGTGCTGCTTTTCACATTTCTTCAAAACGATGATGGATTTCTTTTGAAAAGCGATAACATTTTCCATGCGGATTAAGTTGGCAAAAAAAAGATTTTTTTCTCTTCGCCTTTCATATAAAGCACCAAAGTTGGTATTCTACATTAGAGTACATCGCGGAGGATTGAAATAACTTCCTCTAGAGTTTTGCTGCAGGGATTAGAAGCGGGGAAATGAGATTTTGCGTCGAAGCGTCAAATCACGTTTTTCCCAGGAAGATATAAAATCTTTCTATTCCCTTATCCAGAGACTTCCTCAAGTAAGGAGGAAACTTCCTGATATCAAAAAGTCGGATCGGTGGAGAAATATCGAAGCATGTTTTTAATCCTGCTATTGGTGTTAAATACAGCATAAAGTGAGCAGAAAGTTTTCAAATTGTTTTGGTGCTGCCAAAGGGAACGCGTTTGCGCACTGTAAAAAATGAATATTGCTTTTACAGTGTAATACAGCTATTTTATGGTAATAAACTGTAAAAATTGCTAATTTTACGGTAATAAACTGTAAAATTTCTACTTTTATAGCACTAAACTGTAAAATTGCTAATTTTACAATAATAAACTGGAAAATTGCTAATTTTACAATAATAAACTGGAAAATTGCTAATTTAACAGTTTATTACCGTGCATTTTACAGTTTTAAACTGGAACCTCTGTTGCCAGCATTATACTGTTATTTTAGCAGTATAATACAGCTAAATTGTACGGCAATAAGCTAATTTTATAGTAATAAACTGTAAAAATTGCTAATTTTACAATTATAAACTGTAAAATTTCTGCTTTTACTGTAGTAAATAGTAAAATTGCTAGTTTTACAGTGATAAACTGTAAAATAGCTAATTTAGCAATTTATTATGCATTTCATAGTTTAAAACTGAAACATCTGCTACCAGTATTATACTGCTGTTTTTACAGTATAATACAGTTAAATTTTACTGCAATAAGCTGTAAAATTGCTAACTTTACTGTAAGAAACTGTAAAACTGCTAGTTTTAGTTACTTACTGTGCATTTTACAGTTTTAAATTGGAACCTCGGCTGCCAGTATTATACTGTAAAAACAACAGTTCATTTTTTGCAGTGCGACTGCTATTGAAATTTAAGTAAAATGTATTTAAACAAAAAGTTAAAGATTAAATTTTGGCCATTGTCAAATCTAAAGAAATAAATTTGCTAAGATGGGAATAGCTTTTTAATCAGTTTCTAAAGTTACCCCAAATCATTTATTGGCAGGATTTTATCTTTAAAACAAAATAGCATCAAATTACGGGAAGATAACTATACCTCATAGCCAGACTAAAGCAAGTCTAATTTTTCTACTTTTGAGGAGTGAGCAAAAACTTATATATGATGCATACAAAGGGTGAGACTCGAGCTCTTTTAACGCTGCTAAACAATTGTGAAGTATTAAAAGCAGTTCACTTTGTGTTAAAATGAGTAAAAACCCGAAAAAGCGACGTTTAAAAACACAAATAGATGAAGTTAAAATTGGCGAACATGTTTCAAAAAGCCTAAAGCTTCCTTCTTCAGCGCCAAGCAAGAAAGGGGGGCGCCCCTTTCTTGCTTGGCGCTGAAGAAGGAAGCTTTAGGCTTTTGAAACATGTTCGCCAATTTTAACTTCATCTATTTGTGTTTTTAAACGTCGCTTTTTCGGGTTTTTACTCAATTGTGAAGTATGTTTTATAAAATAACGTTCTTATTAGTCGATGCATAGGCCATCGACCCATGCCCCCTGCATCGGGGGGGGGGGGCATGAAGCTAATGTCGCCATTTTTATACTTCAGTTAGTCCGGCTCTGAGGTACAGAACTTTCCCTCGTGATGAATGAAATCAAAATTCTTAGCACGCAAAATTATTACTGTGTCTACACAGAGGTGTTAAAAAATTATTCAGCCCTGCCATCACTGATAAATACCATACAAAAGTCAAAGAAAAGTACTTTAAGAGTTCTGATTGCATTTTTTCCCTAAAACATAGCATGAGTTACACAGATTATATGATGATGATGATGTGATGATGTCGTGTCTATGGAATGTGTACCAGACATTGTCGAAGGTCCAAAGGACCGCAACCACCAGCTTCGGTGCCTCAGGGCTGTAGGGGGTCTTCTGCAGCTCGTAAGTATATTTAATAGAGGACAGACAAGCAAAAAACTTAGATACATGCGATAAATATCAGGAACCTTATCCGAACAAACTTTTGGTTACGGTTAAATTTAAAAAAAAATTATATTATTATTATTATTATTATTATTATTATTATTATTACTATTATTATTATTATTATTATTACTATTATTATTATTACTATTATTATTATTATTATTATTACTATTATTATTATTACTATTATTATTATTATTATTATTATTACTATTATTACTATTATTATTATTATTTTTATTATTATTATTATTATAACAATAACGAAAATGTAATGTTATTGAGAATATTTTTTATGAATAGTTTAATAATAATAAGAAGAAGAATTTGTGTGTGAGTATGTATGTGCGCACGCGAGCACGTAAGAGTGTGCAGAAAATTCGGAAGCAGGCACTTTGAAGCTTACGTTATTTTATAAAACATAAAACATACTTCACAGCTTGAAGGATTTTACCTTTTATTTATACCTTTTTGCGTATTAGCTCTTAATATAGCTTCCAGAAAATTTACAATGCAAATAAAAAAACTCTTCCTGCAATCATTTTACTTTAAGTACTACCGACGAAAATAACCGGATTCCAATAAATTGACAAATGAAAGCAACATTTCTCTAAATAGTAAAAAATGCCAAAAATATAGATAAAAAAGTTTAAAAAGTATTTTTGAAGAAGTTATAACGAAGTTTTTAGAGCAACAAATGTATTTTGTTCCCATTTTAATGATGAGAACGAAAAAAATCGATAATTTTAATTATTTGTTTTTTAGTCATTATAAAATGTTTTGTTTTCGTCAACAAAAGATACTAATTACGTTTCCTGATCTATGTGCACAAAGAAAACTCTGCTTTCTTTTACATACAAACTTTAAATTTTAATTTCTGATACCATTACATTCTTTTAAACCATAAAAGATAGGGTCATATAAGTGTTATTAGAAACAGTTATTATATGTATTATACAGGGTGTCCACTCCAATCGTGGACCAATAGCTAATTTCTAAACCGTTAGAGATAAGCATATAGTTTATTTAGGAAAAAATCTCCAAATTTTGAAAGGAATTTTGGGTCTATTCAATGTTTTTCAAAAAATCAAATTTTGAAAGAGTTACGAAATTTAAATTTTTATACAGCCCCCCAGTCCTATCATTCATATTTAGTAAAATATTCTTGACACTGTAACGTTTAAAACTTAAAAAAAATCACTGTTCTACGACAAAAATTGACCGAGTTATGACGTTTTGAAAAATCAAGATTTTGCATTATTTCATGACGTCATCGAGAGATCACTTAAGGGACCGTATGCGAAATCCTTCAAAATCTTGATTTTTCAAAACGTCATAACTCGGTCAATTTTTGTCGTAGAGGAGTGATTTTTTTTTAGTTTTAAACGTTACAGTGTCAAGAATGTTTTACTAAATATGATTGATAGGACTGGGGGGCTGTATAAAAATTTAAATTTCGTAACTCTTTCAAAATTTGATTTTTTGAAAAACATTGAATAGACTCAAAATTTCTTTCGTAATTTGGAGATTTTTTCCTAAATAAACTATATGCTTATCTCTAACGGTTTAGAAATTAGCTATTGGTCCAAGATTGGAGTGGACACCCTGTATAAAAATTACGTGTCCCTGTGTTTGTGGCCAATGGACTCATCAGCAACTGAACCGATTTTAATCAAATTTTACACGCAGTTTCAGTTTGGTCCAACTTAAATGATAGGATAGTTTTTATCTCAATTTAGGACCGCAATATATTTTTTATTGCAAATTATCTATTTAGCTACCAGCTTTTCTGTATTCTTCTAAATTCTTCAAACATACCCGGAATGCCACCACCTAATCTGCGGTTAAAAATTGGTTTACCCATAGTTCTTCTACGTAATTTAAATCCACCGAGATTATGCAATGGTACGCGTTTAGTTATGAAAAAATCACTGGGAACATTATTGAGGCAATCATTTTGACTGGCAAGTTTAAAGATGAAGTAGTTCTGTTGCCACGTATCCCAATGACACCGTCAGAATCTTCAATACCCTTCAAAAAGCTACAGTTTCCCATTCGTTTAGCTTTCGCCATGTCCATTAATAAGTCCCAAGGACAAACAATGTCAATTTGCAGTTTAGATTTAGAAAATCCATGTTTTTCCCCATGGGCAACTATAGGTCGCTTGCTCCCGTGTGGGAAAACCGTCCAATCTATTTTTGTTTACAAGAGACAGATTAACAAAGAATATTGTGCATCGATTAGTGTTGAGTTAAACTGACATTAAAAATGCTTATAATTCAAGAAATAACAAATAATATTGGTTAATTATCTACCCTACCTACATTATTAAAAAATAAAATGTTGCAATAGCAATTAGCAAATTTTTAATTAACTCAATTGTTACAAGCTTGAATATAATATTTCTAAGTACTAAAATGCTACATTTTTGTCGATTTTTTGTTTCTAGCAAACTTAGGAAATTTTTGTTCGATTGTTTTCATATTTTGACCTCAAATTCATATTTATATAAAGTTAATCTCTAGAACGGTAATAAAGTTTTTCGTTTCTATTGAAACATTATAGTTTAACCCATACCTTAGCCACAGCAACGCGTGGCTGGGTCAGCTAGTTGTATTATAAGTTATACAGTGTTGTAAGAACACAAAATGCTTCAAAGCACAGTTCTTGGTAAGAAAAAAACAAAATAAGAATATTTGAGGATAAAACGTTAGAAGAGAAGTAAATTATTAGCAAATAACTGCATCTAAACGCTACAATAGATACCTAAGCGCTTCTTACTAGTGTACGTGTAACAACATTTATTACTGGTGTATCTCATAAGATCATGCTGAAATTGCAATTTTAGTAATATAGAATACCTTTGAAGTAGGGGAGAGCGGGGCTAAAAGTTCCGCGGGTAAGTTGTTCCCTTTGCAATAGCTCAGCTAAGAAAAAAGATAAATGTATTTTGTTAATATGTCGTGAAATAGAATGTTATAGCGCACAAATGTCAGCCATTTTAACCAGCTCAGTGGCGTCTGGTGTATCAAAAGCCGAGCACGTGTATTACTGATTTACGAAAGTAAATATTTTTGTTTTTGGTGTTTTTGGTCTTTTGCCCGAAATTTAATAGTTAATGTTTAGTTTTTTGGTCTTTTTTATATGAAGATAGATTGTGCACCCTAATATCCTACGCTGAAACCATTTATGTTTTGTTACCTAACCTACAATTGGATGATTTAAAGACAAGTGCTTTTGGGGCTAGCTGTTTCCTTTTTTGGGGCAAGTTGTTCCGAGGAACAACTTGCCCCAAACAGAAAAAATAACAATCAGCCCGAAGGAATGCCTTGCCTTTTTAATTTGTACCAGTGATGCAGTACTTAAATAAAAATTAATATTAAATGCTATTGCGAAGGACCGAAAGTGAGATGGTACAATTTCACCAAAAATAAATCCAACAATATACAGTCTATCCGATAGATACATATTAGATATGAAATTTTCGTGTATCGAACTATGTAAGATATATCGAAATGTGTTTCATACTTTGATACGAAAGTCATATTTTCGGAGGATCGTATTTGAAACTCTGGATTACTCCTTGTTATAACTGAAGACTGAACCAATTATCTTAGCTTATTAGCTGTATTAGTTGCTGAAGCTGTTATTATATGTAATTTTGATATGTTGCATTGTACTTACTGTATTTTACCACATTTATGTGTTATAATTTACTATTGACTAAATGCGATGCCCGGCTTTGCACGGTCTACCTTGAGAATAAAACTTTTGTCAAACAAAGGGTGTCTAAAAGTTCGCCCAGTTTGCCCTTACACACCTAGTTTGCCGTGAAACACTGCAAAAAATGTTTTGTAATGATTAATTTTCTAAATATGACCGATTTTAACATCATTCAGTGGATTTTTCGCAAAATATCGCCAATAGCGCCAAATTGAACGGAAATTCAAGAAGTTATTTTTCGCGTCAAACTTGTCGCCAAGTTGGCGTCAAACACTTGGCGACCAAAAGCATGGCTATATGTCGCCAAGTGATCGCGCCAATCCATATCATTTTTGTCTACATTAAAATTAACACTGATTTACAACCAAAAAAGGGGTAACCCCCCCCCCTGTGGGAACATTCAAATGCAACCACAAGTGGAGATGCACAAATAGACCTCCCTCAGAGCCTACATATCAAACTGGCAGCTTCTACGGCATACAGTTTTTGAGTTATGCAACATACATACATACATACGTGCATACAAACGTCACGAAATCGTCGTACTTAACTCGGGGGTTTTCGATGTATCTAGCATCTACAAGATATGTAGTAAATCTGCCAGATAGATCTGGTAGTTTCGATCTATAACCAGATCGAAAAGGATTTTTTGGCTGGTTATATGTTGGTAGGTACATATGCACGTGCTGACAGACCGAAAAAACTACTCAACATTCATTCGGGTGAGAAAAATCCAAATTTAGACCGAAATTTGATTGAATTTTTTTCGCAATCACAATACTTCCTTTACTACGTAAAAAAGGTAAAAAATGTGTAGTAAGTATAAGAAAACAACTGATTATATAAACGATATTGTTATAGTCCTTAAAGTCATACTAATATCAACCATTGTTTTATTTTAACAAATTATATTTTAATGAGTTATTCATCTAGCAACGTGGTTAAATTCGAAATCAGCATCGTTATTCATAGTCTTGTTAATCTCGGAAAAATTTGCCCCACCCACGGAACAACTTGCCCCAAGTCGGGGTTAGTTGTTCCTTTTAGGCTTTACTTGCTACAAAATTAATTATTAAAATATCTTACGAAATACAACTCAAAAAACAGTCTGTATATCAAGGGGACATATAATACTAGGTTTTAACCTTGGAATATTAATTCTAGAACCAAGTTTTCAAAACGAATTTTAAGCTTGATTAAAAAACGGAACTTTTAGCCCCGCTCTCCTCTACTAAAATTATGCTTGGATATATGTGTGTATGGATGAATACTTCAATGCATGTTCGAAGAGCTCCCCCCCCCAAACCCAATTCTTACTACGTCGATGGAATTAATGTAAAAACATTTTAATGTTGTTTATCTTCCACATTCTTAGTATTATTAAACTGTATGACTCGGGAAAAAGATGATCAAAAACCGGTCTCTTTTTAAGCAATTGACGTTAAAGTTGAATTAGCGCCTGTTGCCGTATAGATTTACTTTTATTCCGAATTTTATCTAAATCGTATTATTATTTCGGGAGATATAGCAGTCGCAATGAAAAAGAAAAATGTTTGATTGCACCACCCCATTTGAGCTATTTGCACAAAACCGAACTAGTTTTTTGTGCCTAATTAGGTCGATTTACCAGTTTTGTTTAATCTGTTCATTACTTCTTGAGATATTGTAGTTACAAGACGTGAAAAAAAGCTTTCGATTGCTCAATTCCCTCTTTCTGAAATTGGAACCAAAATTGAATCAGCATCTATATCCTATAGGATCTACGTATGAGCAATTTTTATTTTTATTTTTTTTAATCCTCTTGTTACCTTTTTTTTCTTTAGAAGCCATCAGTTTTAACATACATGAGGACTGCGTCTATGCGCTTTGCCTCCTGAGAAACACAGGACAGATTTACAGCACAGAGAGGATGAAATAACATCCATGGGAAAAGGCGGGACTCGAACCAGTGACCACTTGCTTACAAGGAGAATACTCTACCTCTAAGCCCACGTAGCCCCCTTCTCCCGTTACTTTCTGAGACAAAGCAGTCGTTTATAAAGAAGAAAACGTTTAATTATTTCACTTCCTTGAAGGAAGTGGGGCCAAAGACTCATAGATGTAAAAATGTGTACCGAATTTCGTTTGATTCCATGCAGTAGTTTTTGTGTTCAAGCGACCACGAAAAAAACATCGGTTGCACACATAGACATTATCTAAAAACTGTCAAAAATGGCCCCAACACACCTCAAGATGCACAAACATGTCAAATTCGAAACTTTTTACGAATCCAATATACAGGGTGTCCACTCCAATCGTGGACCAATAGCTAATTTCTAAACCGTTAGAGATAAGCATATAGTTTATTTTGGAAAAAATCTCCAAATTACGAAAGCAATTTTGGGTCTATTCAATGTTTTTCAAAAAATCAAATTTTGAAAGAGTTACGAAATTTAAAATTTTATACAGCCCCCCCCCCCCTCCTATCAATCATATTTAGTAAAACATTCTTGGCACTATAACGTTTAAAACTTAAAAAAAATCGCTGTTCTACGACAAAAATTGACCGAGTTATGACGTTTTGAAAAATCAAGATTTTGAAGGATTTCGCATACGGTCCCTCTCGATGACGTCATGAAACAATGCAAAATCTTGATTTTTCAAAACGTCATAACTCGGTCAATTTTTGTGGTAGAAGAGTGATTTTTTTTTAGTTTTAAACGTTACTGTGTCAAGAATGTTTTACTAAATATGATTGATAAGACTGGGGGGCTGTATAAAAATTTAAATTTCGTAACTCTTTCAAAATTTGATTTTTTGAAAAACATTGAATAGACCCAAAATTGCTTTCGTAATTTGGAGATTTTTTCCAAAATAAACTATATGCTTATCTCTAACGGTTTAGAAATTAGCTATTGGTCCACGATTGGAGTGGACACCCTGTATTTTCTTTACATTAGATATAGAAGAAAGTAATTATTATAAAAATTTCAGACGTACATGCGTGCTTTTCCTGATGAGAGCAGCAGTCTATGTCCATGCTGAGGGAGAGACTGTCAGAATAAGTATGGATGCCTGTATATAAATGGGTTTGACTACTTGAAAATAAATCGATTTTCCGTCTCATGATGTCAATTATTGTCGTTGTTGATGTTGTTGTTGTGTGTAATAGTGTCGTATTAATCACTATCATGACAAGGGTGCCGTTATCTCGAGAGGTTGGGCTTCTTTATTAACATGCTAGCAGTACCCGCACGGCCTGAGCTCGTGCAGTAAATGAAAAAATGGAGAAAGAGTAATGTTTTCCACTTCAAAACATTTAAGCGCAATCTCGAAAGCTGCAAAGATCGAGTTAAGCCTTGGCTAAGTTCACTTCGTATTGAAATGTCAAAGTCAATCTTTCCACGTTTGAACAAAATGGCAACCGCAATTAAAACTTGATTTTTCAAACTTTAAGCGGGTATAAGTCGTTTCCACATGATTTTTCAGCTTCCTCTTCACGGTACCGTAGGTAGAAAATGTTCCGTTATGGGATTTTTTGTAATATTTTCCAATGAGACCAAGATCAAAACGATGTGATAGTTGTTTAGATAGAGTCATTTTTTGTCAAAAATATAGATTTTGAATAAAAAACGAACTATTCATCGAATATTTTCTAACATGGTATAACAACCTGTCTCACAAGAAACACTTTACAGCACAAAGGGAGGAAATAACACCCAGGGCACCGACGGAAATCGAACCCGAGACCTCTTGCTTTCGATGCGAAGCTTCTACCTCTGAGCCACCGAGGCCCCTTACGAAGTCGATTATTAAAGTAAAAGGAATATTATAAAAGTTTACGTGCCATATTGAGGAAAATAATACATCAGATGAATTATAAACAGCCCTGTATCTTCAATCAGTTCTCAAGGGTTTCTTTCCTTGTGTTTGATGACGTCATATTTGCATAGTTATTAAATGAGAACTCAGTGCAATTAAGGTCATTATTTAATTAGAACAGTTATAATATTACGGCAATGATTTTAAGGAAAAACTGCAGATAATCTTATGACGGATAAGTCGAAACTCACATTTAAGATAAATTCCGTTACTGGAGATATTAATTTATTCTACTTTCGAATAGAATTAAATGACATTTTTTTACTATTACAAAGCAAAGGATGCATTTCTTTTCAATATTTATATGAAAAGTTTTTTTTCTTAAAATAACTCAATTTCTAAAAAACAAAACAGAATATTGAATGTGTTATAAACAATTATGTATCTTTGAGAAATAAATCTCTTCATTTGAAATCGTAAAAATGAAATCCATTCAAGTGCTAGAAAAAAAAATCCACAACATTTTTTGTCCCAGAGAAAAGGATTAATTTTGATTTCAGTGTGATCCCTTAATTGAATAATAGCTTGATAGAAAGAATAAATTAAATGTTTGTTTTACCAGTAAAATACAAATAGCATTTCAAATAAAAACTTTACTAAGCAAAAACGAAAAAAACAAAAAGAAAAAAGAAATCGGAAGGAGAGAAAAAAAAAGCTGTTGTTTTAATTCCTTTTATTTTTTCTTGCGCAGTGAATTAAGATTTAAAAACAAAATGAAAGAGATCAAAGAAGTGACAAAATGTAAACCATTTAAAAACTAATTTTAAAACCAATCCCACGAAAAAAAAACTGAAAAAGGGGAAACTATTTTGGAAGATTTTTCGCTGAAATCCAATTTCTACGCTTATCGAAGGGGTGGGATATAGAGGGGAAATCAATTTAATACCACCGAAATTTCATTATAGCATTATCAGAAGAGAAAAAAAAGGAGAAGGCAATCTTTCTTTCCACACCTCCGAGGATTGGAGTATAAAAAAAAAGTGCATGAAAGAAATCAAAGCCCAGTTGAATTGGTTTCGGACTGAATTATACGTTTCTGTGACTTTTTTGGAATTCCCATTATGTTCAGTGATGATAATATTCCGTTCGAGTTGTTAGAAAAAACTATTTTCTTATCATTGAAATTCTGTACTAAACTACGGGTAATCTTGTAAGTCATGTGGAAGGAAATAACTCAGAAAAAAATCACTAAAGATCTCAAAATACAAAGCAAGTGAGAATTATCACAAGTTTTATACAAATCCCGAGTAAACAGTAAACATGAACGCCGCAAAAAAAAAAAAAAACAAAGTCTTTGTAGCTTTTTTTTTCAACGGCCTACACACGCATATTTTTCTCCTAAGACGTACTAATTAGATCTTGAATCAATCTATTTAAGAAAAAATATCGCTTAAAACCCAAATTCTAAATGTACCGTGTCATACAAATCTTTTCAATATTGGGATTTTAAAATCTTTTGATCGTACTGTCAATCAATTGCCGTCCGTTAAGATCCTTGATTTCTGTCATACAAATAATCGTACGCCGTACGTTTGGACGAATAATCGTGTACATGTATATTGACGCAAAAATTGAAGCGTTTAAATCTAATACCCGAACGGGTATCTATAGAGGGTAGATCAAGTTTTATCATAATGACCTGCATTAGGGTGGAGCGAAAAAAATGAATTTTTGATTTTCGTAAACGGGTACCTTTCATTTACTGTGAATGAGGATAAGTAACAATTCTGTAAAATATTTCACTTTTGCGACTTCATCTTTAGTCTGCGCATTTGGCCTAAAGTTTTGAAATTTTTGATTTTTTTTAGATTTTTCAATTTTTTTAAAAAATATTGCAAATGATAAAACTAGTGACGGGTGGTTATTAAATGAAAGAAAAAGGTTTGAAACATACAAGAAATTTTTTAAAACTATTTTAGATTATGATTTCAGTCTGCGCATTAGGCCCAAAGTTCATCAAATTTTCAGAAATTTCCGTTATTTTCAATATTGAGCAGAAACTTTATAATTCAATATTTCCTCTCAATAATTACTTAAAGTGCCTTCGAAACATTTTCGTAATCATTTTGTTGTTTTTTTTTGAACTACTCAACTCTTTGTTTGTTCATTGAAATTACCCAGGACTCACCACGAAGAAGTGCAGCACTTTGGGTGTCACCCGAGCTCCCCTTGCTTCCAACCAATGAGAGCACACATTTACATTTCTTAGACAAGTCAGGAACAATAAATTGTTTCTTTGAGTAGGATATTGTTTGCATTGGTTTTGATGGATGCACTACAAAGACAGGAAAATACAAAGGTGTAATACGGAATTTGGAAGAAAAACTTGGTAGACCTCTGTAATTGGACATTTGTGCCAATTACATTTGAATGAACTTAATTTGCTGCATTTTCTGCAAAAGCTAGATGGACCTACCAGTGGACCAAAGTGATTTTTGGGCCTGTTGGACAAAGCTAAACAACATGTTATACTTTCAAATCAGTTTAATATGAACCTATAGAACTTGTCATTGATCAGATTGATTTTTACAATAAAATGATTCAAGTACTAAGCAACAGTAACTTCATGAGATGAGCAAGGTAGTTTGACTGGAAAAATATCCAAAAAAATATGAAACAGTAGTCCAAGGAAGCTTTCCCAAGCCAGATGTTGACTACAGTTAACAAAATCCTTAGATTATAATTTTAAAAAGAGTTAATAACTTTCGCGGTAAAAGTGTCCTTGCTCTTTTAGGATGAAGTGCAGACGGTACTAATTTAGCTATGAATTTGTATGAGATTATAAAGATTATCTCTCCGGGAAAAAGCAGAAAATTGTATTCACATCTATTGAAAACAATGTATACTTTGCACCCAAGAAATATTCTGTTATCGATGGCTATATATATGGGCGATTCTCTGTAAACTGGTAATTTGCTGTCCGGACCGAGTATTTTAAAAATAATAAAGTGTAATAAAATAATTATCTCTCTAAATATGAGTAAAGTATTAATACTCAGTGGCCCAATTGTATTTGGAGCGATAACAATTTAATTTTTTTTTCTAGAAATTATCTAAGTGCTAAAAACACAGTCCCCTGGCTGTCCCAATCGTATTGTCTAACAATTCAAGATAATATTCCAAAAATCCTATCAACACTACATAAATTTGGCAATTATTATCTAAAAATAGAATAATGCAACTATATTTTTTTCATGATATAATGCCTAATTACTTATTTTTTAAACTTAAAATTGTCATGTAAATTCTGTCCGGAGATTTTTTAAACAGTCCCCTGAGTCAAATTCAAAGCTTCAGTAGAAAAAATCTGTTACTCTTGCAAATGTTTTTTGACATGAAGTTTAAAGCAATCAGTGTGAATTTGCTGAAATTGCCGAGAACGGTGCTGAAACGGTACTTAGTTTAGTTTGAGAGCCACATTTGTGATGAAAGTTGCCATCAGGATCGTTACGAAAACAGTCCTCTGGGAAGTGATTTTATTAATTTCAATTAGTTTAATTATGAAACATATTAGTTATTATGTCTACGATTTGTGCCTAAATTTATAGGTAGTCTCGTAACTAATTATGCTCCAACAGTTTTGCAGATATTACGCAACAAAGAGCAAAAACACAGTCACTTGGCACAGTCCCCTGCCTAGTTATACCAGGCGGGGGACTTACCCCCTATCACAATTTATCAGAAAAACACAAGCTTCAATTGGCCCTCTTTCAAACCAAAGTAATAGATTCATTTTCTGAGCAATAGTAAAATAATTATACGGACATTTCAAAAAACTATGCCCGGACAGATTTCGTGTGAAAAATGACGAGTTTACAGAGAATCGCCCATATATATAAATGGATGTATGTATGTTTGTTCCTTATACAAATCCATAGTTCTCGTCGAATTTTCAACAAACTTGGCACAGGGGTTACTTGATGCATTAGAATTCACATAGGCGGGGGTTTTGAAATTTAAAAAAATCCAAAACCTCAAAATTCAAATCTTTTGTCTCAAAATGGCCATTTTCTTTTAATTTTGAATAGATAGAGTAATAGAGATAAGACTTTAAGCATACAAATTGATAAAATGTAACACATTTAAATAGGAGTATTTTCCAACAAAAATTACGATTGACAATGATTTATCAATTTAAGGATCAACAATATTTTATTTTAGCATGAAATAAGTTTTTATATTTCCATGTGGATAGAATTCATTCAAATATTTTTAGAGCTTTGTTGTATTAATAAGCACCCGGGCAACGCCGAGAAATAATCTAGTTAGTTTATAAGACAAAGCATATAAAGAAACTTGTTTTACAAGACTAGAAAACAAACAAGCAAACAAGTGAAAACGCTTCAAATCCCAGAAATAGATAAAAATCTATTTTTATACATTACATACATAAATTAAAAGTCAGTATACATCGATATGATTTCTTATCATGATGTGGAAATTACAAAGCCACCTTTTACAGGTAATTTAACGCAATATTTACAAAGATTATGGAAGCTGAGAATTTAAACATTATTTCTGAATGCGCTCTTTTTAAACTGCCATTCAAGACTCAATTAGTTGAAAGAGCTGTCAAATAGGTCACAAGCTCTTCAAAATTGGTATATAATCACAGGAAAAGAAAAGGTTTAGTAAAAACCAGGATATCTGACACAAATATTTGATTAATTTACGACACAAAGGAACAATTTAACTGTGAAAGAGTATCTAAGAAATGTAAATGCGTGCTCGCATTAGTTGGAAGGAAGGGTTCACGTGTAGGACTAGAAGTGCGGTCACCTCCTCGTGGTGAGTCCTGGGTAGTTCCACACGAGCTAGCGAAGAGTTTATGGGTTCAAAGTAATAACAAAATGAATAAAAACAGGTTTGAAGACACTTCAAGCGAATATTGAGAGGAAATATTGAGTTAAAAAATGTTGAAAGTATCAGAAATTTTGGAAAATTTGATGAACTTTGAGCGTAATGCACGAACTGAAATCATATTCTAAAATAGTTTTGAAAAATTCTTTGTATATTTCAAACCTTTTTCTTCCATTTAATAACCATCCGTCACTAGTTTTATCATTTGCAATATTTTTTAAAAAGTTTGAAAAATCTAAAAAAAATCAAAAATTTCAAAATTTTAGGCCAAATGCGCAGACTAAAGATGACGTCGCAAAAGTGAAATATTTTACAGAATTGTTACTTATCCTCATTCACAGTAAATGAAAGGTACCCGTTTACGAAAATCAAAACTTCATTTTTTTCGCTCCACCCTAACCTGCATCCCAGAGTAGCAATTTCTATAACTTGATTTACAGATTTGTGTTTTTATAACAAAAACGAAGAGAAATTTCTCAGCTAAACATCCTTAGATCATATTTTAACTGTCAAAAGTTGTTCTGACCGCACCTAATTTCCCCCACATTCTTATTTAGCTACTGTCAGCTCATAGAGTGTATGAATGTTTCTAAAACTGATTTTACCAATTGTTTTTCAAAAGTTTTCGAAAACTAATTTCAGTAATGCAGCAAAAGTTCCAACAGGTACCTTTTCGGGGACTTATTAGGGGACTGGTCTTTCTGGCTGAGTGTCGGATACACGGCAAAAAAATAATATGTTGTTTTTACAGTATAATACTGGCTGAAGAGGTTCCCGTTTAAAACTGCAA
Source organism: Uloborus plumipes (assembly GCA_038373865.1). NCBI lineage: Eukaryota > Metazoa > Arthropoda > Arachnida > Araneae > Uloboridae > Uloborus > Uloborus plumipes. Next base: position 1,183 of record JAXGGA010007337.1, on the reverse strand, counting down.
AATGTAAAATGCACAATAATAAACTTTAAAATTTGCAATTTTACAGTTTATTACTGTAAAGCCAGCAATTTTACTATTTATTACCACAATTTTAACTGTGTATTACCACAAAATTAGCTGTATTATATTGTAAAAACATCAGAATAATACTGGCAGAAGAGGTTCCAGTTTAAAACTGTAAAATAAACAGTAATAAACTGTAAACTTAGCAATATTACAGTTATTACTCTAAAACAGCAATTTTAGTTTATTAGTGTGAAATTAGCAATTTTTAGAGTTTCTTACTGTATTATTCTGTAAAAACATCTATTGTTTAGTGTACAACTGTACCCGGTGAAATAACTGTAGTTATGAGATCTAAAGAATTACACTCAAAATATTCAGAGACTTACTTTAAACCAATTGGCACTTTACTTTTAAAGTTGCAAATAGCAATGTAAACGAAATGCGGAGTTCTTGTCTTTAACTAGCTATTATCCAAAAAAATTATGCAGGATAAGCTCAAGAGAATTGGTGTACACTTGGACTACTATATGAACAGAATATCACAGCTACGCTGTAAAAAATAATGTTGTTTCTACAGTATAATACCACTAATTTTACAGTAATAAACTGTCAAATTGCTAATTTTACAGTAATAAAGCGTAAAATGGCTAATTTTGCAGTAACAAACTAAAACTGCTAATTTAACAATTTTTTACCGTGAATTTTATAGTTTTAAACTGGAACCTCTGCTGCCAGTGTAATACTGTTGTTTTTACAGTATAATACATCTAAATTTTACGGCAATAAACTGTAAAATTGCTAACTTTACAATAAGAAACTGTAAAATTGCTAGTTTTACAGTTTATTACTGTGCATTTTACAGTTTTAAATAGGAATCTCGGCTGCCAGCATTATATTGTGAAAACAACGGTTGATTTTTTGCACTGTAATTACAATTTATATTTATCATTAAAAACAGATTATTTTTACCACGAAAATTAAAAACATCACCGACGTATATTAGACAAACTGCATACTAAGTATAAAAAACAATAAAATTTCCACAGATGAAAAGTAATTATCACAACAGTGAATTAAAAATAACGACAAATTTTTGCGCTGCCCAAAAATCCGGAGTTATTAACCGTTCAACACAAAAACAGAGCGAACAGTTGAAAATGAGATTTTAGTTTAAGTC
>JAXGGA010007336.1:0-63408 GCA_038373865.1 Uloborus plumipes | reverse complement strand
GTTTAAATGAGCCAATTTTTAGATTTTTAAAACATGGCCTTTTTGAGTAATTTCACTTTAAATATCGTCATTTTTTGAAAATGTTCAAAATTTCGAACTGTATTTCCACAACTGTATGCATCTCAGGATTACGATAAAATATACTAAGAAACTACCATATAAGGGCTTCAGAATGCCTCCTCTTTTTAGGAAAAAAAACTTTTTTTTCATAGGGAAAAAAAATCACAAAATCGGAAAAAATACAGTTTTTTCACTGCAAAAGTAATTTTTTTTCTGTATCAAAAAATCCCGCTAAATTTTCAAAAATGATCTCTAGTTGATATATAGGTTCTTATGTATACGTAGAAAAAAGAATTTTTCAAAAAAGTTAAATACTTTTGAAATAGGGTCCATTTCTAATCGAGCACTTTGCTCATTTTTTCCAAAATGGCCGCCGTTGTGCAAAACTTCAATACGCTATAACTCTAGAAATAAATTTTTTCTCGCAAAATCCTTTCAGGGTATTTCATATGCCCCTTAGTCGTAACTACTCTAATTTTTTAAAAAAAATCGGTGATGGTCATGGGACACTTTTCACTCCTGCCTCCTGTCTTGAAATGGAATGACTCAACTACGCAAAATAGCTAGGGTTACCACGCTTGGCGCGCCTATCGTTCATTTAGCGAGAAAAGGGTACCTAAAGCACAGATTAACGAAATATCGTATCAATTGCCATATTGCATGGTTTTTTTAAGTGTTTCATTTCGGAAAATGTATTGTTTTGTTTTTTAAGCTAGGAAAGAAAACTTTCTTCTTCTTTTAAACTTTGGTAAGATTTCTGTTGGTTTCTGTTATCAACAAAATTGCTCTTATTTTCTCTTTTGGCTTATTTTTCTCCATCTCCCTTGGGGTTGCATTCGAATGTTCCAAGAGGGTGTTTTACCCCATTTATCGGGTAAATCAGTGTTTTCAATGCAAGGTGATATGAATTGGTTAACAAAAGTGATATGAATTGGCGCGACCACTTGGCGATATATCGCCAAGCTTTTGATCGCTAAGTATTTGACGCCAAATTGGCGAAAAAAAATTTTTTTTTTTGATTTGGGTTCAATTTGGCGCTGTTGGCGATATTTTGCGAAAAATCCACTGAATGATGTTCAAATCGACGATATTTAGGAGATTAATCATTGTAAAACATTTTTTTGCATTGTTTCGTAGCAAACTAGGGATACAAATGTTTGAATTGTTATCTTGCTCACTCCAAGCACTATTTTAGCACTTAAGGCATCTACTAAGAAATTTACACGTAAAATTAAGTAGTGTGGGGTCCATATCAGATCTTTATATCACTTTAAAGGAATTATAGTTGAATAAAACTAAAATAGAGCATTTTTTCTGCTATATCAATTATTTTACAAATGCACTTTTAATTTTATACCACGGGCAAAGCCGTGCGGGTACCGCTAGTGGAAAATAAAGTGGAGGCTATAGAAGAAAAAGTTGGCAGCGTTGAGAATCGAATCACCACAGTAGAAAACCATGTGGAAAAGAAAATTAAAGAACTTGAATCAAAGTTATCAGCATCCTGCAACAACTCAGACGGTGTTGAGAATCGAATCACCACAGTAGAGAATCACGTGGAAAAGAAAATTAAAGAACTTGAATCAAAGTTATCAGCATCCTACAACAACTCAAGTGACTACTGTGTAGCTGCAGCTGGGACTTCTCGTCCATCCATTAAACTGGCCACATTTGACGGGAAGACCTCGTGGAATATTTACAAGAAGCAGTTCCTCATCGTTGCAGAAGCAAACTCTTGGGACTCTTCCACGGAAGCCTGTCACCTTGCAGCCTCGCTGCGAGGGGATGCAGCTGACATACTACAGACCTTCCCAGAGGACAAGCACCGTGACTTCGATGCCTTATCATCGGCCTTGGAGCTCCGCTTTGGCGAAGCATGCCAAAAAGAATTCAGCCAACTTCAGCTCAAATCCCGACTCCAGAGGGCTGGAGAGACTTGTGCAAGTTTTTGCAGCAGACGTTGAGAGGCTTTCCCATCTCGCCTTCTCGGACTGTCCTTCGGGTGTTCGCGATAGCCTGGCCCTGAACTACTTCATAGATGGAGTGCGAAATCCAGAAGTTCAGATGGCTCTCCGGATGGCGGACATTAAGGATCTTAAATCCGGTCTGGTCTACTCAATGAAGTTCGAGGCTGCACAGCAAATGTCCCGCAAGGATCGCCATTCGACCAGGGGCGTGGAAGTGAGTGCCCAAGATTCAAACTCAACTCATCTCTCGGAAATTGAGCGACAAATCCAAGAGATCTCAGGGATCCTGAAGAAGACTAGCAAAGACCAAAGTAGACAACCACTGAAGTGCTGGAAATGTGGCGGTGAGGGCCACGTACGAAGGAATTGTGAAGCTCGCCAAGAAAAAAAGACGTCTCCCAAAGTTTTCCAGATTTCCCCAAGAAGTGGCGGCTGCAACGGACTTTTCATTTACGCATACGTGAATGGGTTTCCCTGCGAAATGATTGTGGACACAGGAGCCAACGTTACCATCATAAGGACTGATGTGGCTCGTCAATTTGGACTCAAGATCTTGTGGACGCCGCCATGCGTTACTCTCCAAACTGTGACAGGTGACAAAATCGAGATTGAAGGAAAAGTGAACTTAGAAATAATGTTCGGAAGCGCCACTTACCATCACACGGCATTCGTCGCTGACATTACAGATCCCTTCATTCTCGGACTGGACTTTTTGAGAAAATTTGATTTTTCTATCGACTTTTAAAATAATGAGCTGCACTCGATGAGGGAAGACATAGCAATTTTCAATGCTGAAAATAACTTAAAATCCGCTCATCAAATAATAGCCCAAACAGATTTATCGATTCCCTCTAGATCAGAAGTACTAATACCTGGCTCCCTCAAGGAAAACAACAGCTTTAAATTCGGCCTCATTGAATATCCTAACCAGAGTAATAGCCCAAAAGGAGTACTAGTGGCATCTACGCTTGTGGACCTTTCAAGGAATGCAGTTCCTGTGAGAGTCGCCAATGTGAGGGAAAGACCGAGGAATATTAAGAAAGGAGAAGTGTTGGCAACTTGTACTCCCGTAAACTGCATCATCAGAAGAATTGATTCCTCCGAGACTGTGTCTTCTGAGTCCTTGACTTCGAAATTAATTGGGAGTGCACCATTATCGAAGGATTAAAGATACGCTGCGGAAAAATTGGTGGACAACTTCAAGCAGGTGTTTTCATCTACGTCCGAGGATGTTGGTCGCACGAGTTTTACGCAGCATAGGATCGACACTGGAGATCATCTCTCTATCAAGCAGCATCCAAGACGACTACCGTTCGCCAAGAAGGAAGAGGTTGAGATCCTCTTGAAAGAGATGCAGGAGAATGACGTCGTCGAACCCTCATCCAGTCCTTGGGCATCCCCTATCGTCTTGGTCCGAAAGAAAGACGGCTCCACCAGATTTTGTGTTGATTACCGACGCCTGAATGACATCACCAAGAAGGACAGTTACCCTCTTCCACGGATCGATGACACTCTGGACACCCTTTCCGGACACAAGTGGTTTTCGACCCTGGATTTAAAGAGCGGCTACTGGCAGGTAGAGATACACCCCGACGACCGAGAGAAGACGGCGTTTACAACCGGACAAGGCTTGTGGCAGTTTAAAGTGATGCCCTTCGGCCTCTGCAATGCACCAGCCACGTTCGAGCGTCTTATGGAATCAGTATTACGAGGACTCTCTTATGAATCCTGTCTTGTCTACTTGGACGACATCATCATCATAGGACGCAGTTTTGAGGAACATTTGGCTAATCTTGGGAAGGTGCTGCAAAAGCTTAAGGAAGCCAACCTGAAGTTAAGCCCGTCCAAATGTAATTTGTTCCGCCGTGAGGTGAACTACCTTGGTCACATTATCTCTTCTGAGGGTGTACGAACAGATCCAGATAAGGTATCTGCAGTCAAGAATTGGAGCCGCCCCGAAAATGTTCATCAGCTGCGAAGTTTCCTGGGGCTCTGCACGTACTACAGGAAGTTTGTGAAGGGTTTTTCCAATATTGCACGACCTTTGCATAAGCTGACGGAGAGCAAACAAAAATTTGAATGGTCCAAAGAATGCGAGGATGCATTTCTACAGCTGAAGGAGGCTTTAACATCAACGCCTATTCTCTCTTATCCTCAGCCTGAAAAATCCTTCATACTTGACACTGATGCGAGCCACGAGAGCGTTGGAGCTGTTTTATCTCAAGAAATAGACGGTAACGAACATGTCATCGCCTACTGGAGCAAATGCTTATCCAAGTCGGAGCGAAATTATTGTGTCACGAGAAAGGAATTGCTCGCCATAGTTAAAGCTGTAGAACATTTCCATCATTACCTCTACGGCCGTAAATTCCTGCTCCGGACAGATCATGCCTCTTTAACTTGGCTTTTGAATTTCAAGAATCCAGAGGGCCAGGTAGCCAGGTGGATACAGCGGCTCCAGGAATATGACATCGAGATTAAGCACCGAAAAGGTTTGTCACACGGTAATGCTGACGCATTATCAAGAAGACCTTGTTCCGAGAACTGCCATTATTGCTCCCGAATTGAGAAACAGTACGGGACGACAATCCCTACTGCCTGTCAAGTTACTGCTACTTCATCATCTTCAGATCCTGATCCATGGGGTGACGACCAAGTAAGAAAAGATCAGCTTGAAGACCCAGACCTAAAGCCTATCATAGAGTTAATGGAAAAAGACAGTCGGCGACCTAGTTGGCAAGACATTTCTATCTACAGTCCTGCAACGAAAAGATACTGGGCTCAATGGAAATCTCTCCAGTTGCGAAATGGCGTCCTGTATCGGAAATGGGAATCTGACGATGGTAAAGCATTCAAATGGCAGTTACTCCTTCCCAGATCAAGAATTCCAGACGTTCTAAAGGAACTGCACAGTAGTCCGACTGGAGGACACTTTGGTATCCTGAAAACCTTCCACAAGGTTCGAGAGCGCTTCTTCTGGAGCAAGGCGAAGGATGACGTGGAGAAGTGGTGTCATTCTTGTGACGCCTGTGCTGCCCGTAAAGGACCGAAGAGAAGAAGCCGCGGGAAGCTACATCTTTACAACGTTAGAGCTCCTTTCGAACGAATCGGGATCGACATTCTTGGTCCTCTACCGAAAACTACTGATGGGAACAAATACATCCTCGTTTCCATTGACTATTTCACCAAATGGCCCGAAGCATATTCCATTCCGGATCAAGAAGCTACCACTGTAGCAGAGACTCTAGTCCAGCATTGGATCTCGAGATATGGGACACCTTTGCAGATCCATTCCGATCAGGGGAGAAACTTCATCTCTGCTGTGTTTAAGGGCCTATGTAAAATCCTCAAAATTGAGAAAACTCGAACGACACCACTACACCCACAATCGGACGGCATGGTGGAGAGATTTAACAGGACAATTCTTAATAATCTCTCGCTTATGGTCTCCAAAAATCAACAGGATTGGGACAAGAAACTTCCTCTGTTTCTGCTGGCCTACCGCAGTGCTGTCCACGAGACCACCGGATATTCCCCATCACAGATTCTCTTCGGTCGAGAGCTTCGGCTACCTTGTGATCTCGTCTTCGGTCTCCCTCCAGATGCGCCTTCATCGCCTGAGGAATACGTCCAGGATCTCCAGGCCCGGTTGGAAGACGTTCATCATTTCGCACGGGAGCGAATCAACATCGCGACGGAGAAGATGAAGACCCGATACGACACAAGGTCCACTGGTCATGATTTTCAAGAAGGTGACAAGGTGTGGCTATGGAATCCCATCCGACGTAAAGGTCTGTCACCCAAATTGCAGTCGCATTGGGATGGACCCTACACAGTCCTTCATCGGCTGAACGACGTCGTAGTGAGGATCCAAAAGTCATCACATTCAAAACCTAGGGTTGTCCATTATGATCGGCTAGCCCCATACTATGGCCATAGTTCGTAAAATAAATCTAAAGCTACCATGGTAATTTGTTTGTAAATTTTGTATATAACTTTTGCCTTTAATTGTTTGTAATATTACTTTATTAATGTTATTATTTCTTTCATGTTCTCACTGTTATTGTTTATCATGTTTGTGATCATGTAATGTGTGCACCTGTAAATTTTCCCTTGCTTCCTTTCTGGGGATTGTACTGCCCGGGACGTGCAGTCCTTAGGAAGGGGGCAATGTTACAAATCTTGCCAATAGTTGTTGTTTTCCCTGCCTTGCTTTATTTTCATTAGTTTTGGTTTTATCTGGCGACATGTTGCAAATGTATCTGAAGATATCACTTTTATCATCTGTATACCGGCCCTGAAACACTTTGTAGTTTTTACACTTGCCCTAACTTTGATAAGCGTGAAGACATTTTCGCATGGTTTTTCTTTTTAACCGACTTCAACAAAGGAGGAGGTTATACAATTCGTCGGAGAATTTTTTTTTTTTTTTTGTATGTTATAAGATTACTCGAAGATGCCTGGACCGATTTCAAAAATTCTTTTTTTGTTAGAAAGGTCTTTCTTTCCGATTGGTCCCATCCTCTCGTGGTCCGGGTTCGATAACGGGAACCTGCAGAAATCTTTCGAAAAAGAAATTGGGATCACAGTAATCGTAATAATGACCATTTTGAACGCCAGGCTTCTCTGGATTGCATAATGAAATTCATTTCTATGGTCTTTTTGAAAATTTTAAACCGAGTATCTTTCTATGTCCTGCTTTTTTCTCCTGAACTCCAACGAACTGAGAGTCGTACCAGGTACTAATTGATTCGTAATATTTTAGGTTTTATTAGTCTTAATTTACATAAGGTTTGATAAAGGAATTCTGAAGAAAGTGAGGAAAATCTCCAAATATTTGCTTAAATTTAAAGCGATTTGTCCTAAATGATTAAATATGAAATACATTGTTACAAAACGTGATTGATAAGAAAGAGTTATTATAATGATAATGAAAATTTTGAATGAAGGCTTAACTGAAGCAAACATGAAACTCATTAGCGCCACGTACGTAATCAAGGCTTCACTAGATAGCGTTTTATACAGGCTGCTTCATTTGATCAAAATCTTTGGGATAAAAACGGATGCATGTCGCCTAGCGACATCTATCGAATTTTGTGGTAACTAACATTATAAACAAATCAGTTAATAAAAGACAAAATTAAAATTTAATTTGTTGGCGACAATTTTACAATTTGGCATTCAATTCTATTTTATTATATTTTAACGTCATTTAATAGCTTGTTCGATTTGCTGGTTTATTCTGCATTTTAACGGCTTGTTTTAATTAGTTAGCGAATTATTTTTCATTTTAATTGATTCTAATTATAATTAAACTATGAAACGACACTGGCACCGCAGAGCGATAAATGGCGATTTTGGAACGATAGTTCCATCAAAACTTTTGATGAGTTTAGATTGTCAAATTAATTTGTTTGGCGAGTTTTTTAACAAGAATTCTCACATTATTTCGCAGCTTTTTTTTCAGTTGGCCCATTATTTTACTTTCAAGTATTAAACGTATGTGTGAAATTAGAAACAAAAAATCTGGTATGGACCCCACACTACTTCCTTTTACGTGTAAATTTCTTAGTAGTTGCCTTAAGTGTTAAAAAAAGTGCTTGGAGTGAGCAAGGTAACAATTCAAATATTTACTCCCCTAATCTGCCACGAAACAATGCAAAAAATATTTTGCAATGGTTAATTTTCTAAATATTGCTGATTTTAATATCATTCAGTGAATTTTTCGCAAAATATCGCCAATAGCGCCAAGTTGAACCCAAATTCGAAAAATATTTTTTTCGCCAAATTTGTCGCCAACTTGGCGATATTTCGCATTGTTGTCGTCAAACACTTGGCGACTAAAAACTTGGCGACATATCGCCAAGTGGTCGCGCCAATTCATATCACTTGAGTCTGCATTGAAATTAACACTGATTTACCCCAAAAAAGGGGTAAAACACACCCTTGGGAACATTCAAATGCAACCACAAGGGGAGGTGCACAACTAGACCATCCTCAGAGCCTACATACCAAGCTAGAAGCTTCTACGGCATATAGTTTTTGAGTTATGCGACCCACATACGCACACACGTACATACAGACGTCACGAGAAAACTCGTCGTAATTAACTCGGGGGTGGTTGAAAAAAAATTTTCGGCTGCTTATATGTTGCTAGGTACATATATACGTGCTGACAGGTCAAAAAAACTAAGGAATTTTCATTCGGGGGTGAGCAAAATCAAAATTTAGACTCAAATTTGAGTGATTTTTTTTTCGCGATCACAATACTTCCTTTACTACGTAAAAGGAAGTAAAAAGGGAAGATTTCGGTGATTGGAAGTCTGGTTATCTTTCACTATTGGCGTTAAATCTTTGTATCCAATTTATGAGCGAGGGAAATACTTCCTTCGCAAACATAAACTAAAGAGCAACAAAATAAAGTAATTATCGCCAAAAATTTGGCAACCACACCAGATTCCCAATTATCGAAATATTATCAATGTGTGAAAAATTTAACATAAAAAGAACATTACCTTTTAATGTTGTGTAAATGAAAAAAAAAAATTACATTTGGTCGTCGTAATATTGTAGTTTTGTTTATTTTTTTCGTACTTGTATTGCTCTTTAGTACTAAGCGATTATATATGCTCATTTCGTTGTTACTAAAGAAATTAATATGTTTTGTTGTCAATCGTCTTTCCGTTGAATACCAATCGCTTCATTGCAGGGCATTCATTCTGGGGCATCAAAAGGAAATGTCTCTGCGAATAGATTCGCCATTTATCGCTCTGATGGGTCAACGCTATCAAAATGAACATCTGAGCTTTTGCGTAGCAATAAGATCGTGTGAGCAACAATAATGAAACTAAATAGTAAATAGAACAATCTTATTTCATTGCTACATTTTTATTTATCGGCTGCGAATTTAAGCGTATATTTTATTAATGCAGAGATGTCAAAATTGAACGCCATTGCTATATGTTGCTAATTCGAAGAAAGTAAACAATGAATGAATGTCGTATGACTGAATCATGAGTTGCGACCAACTTTACCTGAAAAGGGAATTTATTTCCCCTAAAAAGCAGTACTAATAAGGCCTTCGGCATCAATTCACTTCAGTAAACTATATCAATATTTTTTAACCCTTAAAGATAGGATGAACATCACTTTTTACAGCAGAAACAATGTGCTAATAAATGTAAACAAACACATCATTCAGCGCTCTCTAGCGGGCAAATCTTTACCATTGATGTTTTGAGTAATGAAGCAGCCTGTATAAAACGCTATCTAGTGAAGCCTTGACGTAATACGTCGTAAAATTTTATGAACCGCGAGAATCTAGTGTTGTTTTGAAATATAAATTAGTTGAAAAGCCGTTAATATTTAGCCTTTGATTAAAGTAGTACACAAATAAATACCAGAGAATAACAAAGATTATTTTTTAGTGTCAATCGTTTAAAATTTTAGACGCGTTGATACTTTCCTTCTTTTTTTTCCTTACATAGTTTATTTTATGAAGCATTTACTTAAGCAAATTAGGTGAAGTTTTGTAATGGAAACATTACCTTATTTCATATGTACATTTACACTAAAAAGAATAAAATAAAAATATTTTTGAAAAAAAAAATTGAACCGACTTCGGAACTTCACTCAGTAAGTGCTCTAAAAAGTAAAAAATAATTTTATTCTTTGAACACCATCTACACTACGTTTAAACATAAGTTTTGAAGTCGGTGCAAAAACTATAAATGAAATGATGTTTAACTACATTTTGCCAACATTTTTCAGAGAAACCATTGAAAATTAAGAGCTGAATATTTGTACCATTACATAAATATGTGGTTGTCAATGTAGTGTATGCGAATGCGATTAAAGAACCTGGTTTCATTGCAATTTATATACATAGTTAAATTATAGTTTCGTATGATTCTATATAGTGTTTTTGCGCCGACTTCAAAACTTATGTTTAAACGTAGTGTAGATGGTGTTAAAAGAATAAAATTATTTTTTACTTTTTAGAGCACTTACTGAGTGAAGTTCCGAAGTCGGTTCAATTTTTTTTTTCAAAAATATTTTTATCACTAGAATTTGTGAATGGATTGTTCAAGTTATGAATGAAACAAAATATTCCGGGTTTTTCTAGAATATTGTGGACATTTCTTTCCGTGTATAAATAGCTAGCCTTGAACACAAGTCAGTTAGTTTTTCTCAGATGGGATTTCTGAGATGCTCGTTTTCGTTCGCTTGGCGAATGGTTGTTTTGCTTTTGTAATTGCTTAATTACTGTTCACGTTTGATACGTGGTGCTGAGTCACTGTTGAGAGTACAGTGTACTGTTTTGCTACCTAACTGCTGGATGTTTAGCAATTGTTTCCTGCTTTATTGTAAATAGTGTACATACTTGTAAATAAATTTATAATTACTTCCTCAAGATTGGAATGCTCATTTAAGAAAGTTGAAGGTGCTACGGACTCGTTGCAATATGACATTTTTCATATTTCGGCCTTACGCAACTAAAAGCACAATGAGCTTTCCTCGGTTATTTATACATTATTTTAAAGTGCTTACAGTGGCCTTTTAAACGACACTACTTTTGCCATGCCAACTGAAATGTACAAGCTGTTTTTGGACCTCAAAAACGCTAAAAAACGTCAAAAATGCCTTTTTGAGGGCCTCCAGACCTTACGGCAACAACTTACCACAAATTTAACATTCATTTTGTAAAGTTTCAACCTTCTATATTGCCGCACCTTCACCTTTAGGGGTCCACAAAAACTAAACAACTCAACTTTAGAGCAAAACATTCTGGATTTGGTCTTTCAATAAGATAATAAACATTTGGTAATTTTTTGGAAAAAATCTGACAGGTCATGAATCACAGGCGTGACACTCTCTCAGATTCTCTTAACGGTGATTCAGTTGATAAAAGTGGCTCAGGTCAAGAGCGGATCCAGAAATGTTCCAAGGGAGGGGCGATTTTACTTTCTTCTATATCTAATATATAGAAGAAAGTATTGGTTTCGTGAAAATTTTCGAATGTCGAATTTTGACGGATTTGCACGTTTTGAGGTGCGCTGAGTCCATTTCGACCATTTTTGGAAAATGTCTGTCTGTGTGTCTGTCTGTGTGTGAGTCTGTATGTGTGTGACCAGTTTTTGTGGCCGCGCTAGAGCAAAAACTACTGCATGAAATCGAACAAAAATTTTTGCACATATGTACCACCATGTGAACTGGTGCACCTGACTTTGTTTAGCGAATTCCTCCAAGGGGGGTGGAGCAATCGCACGTGTTCTGCGCGGGGTGATTGCTATATCTCAGGAAGTAAAAGGCGGAATCAAACGAAAATTGGTCCATAGGTAGACCCTACTGAGTACAGGTGCTGATTCAATTTGTTTGTCAATATCTCGAAGGGGGTGGAGCAATCGCACGTGTTCTGCGCGGGGGTGACTGCTATATCTCAGGAAGTAACCGGCGGAATCAAACGAAAATAGGTCCATAGGTAGACCCTATTGAGTACAAGTGCTGATTCAATTTGTGTGTCAATATCTCAAAGGGGGGTGGAGCAATCAAAAGTGCTTATTTTGTCATTGCACCTACTGTATCTCGGGAAATATTGCTGCGATTTGAATGAAATTTGGAATAACACTAACCCAATATGGAAGCAAGCATCGATTAAATTTTGGCGCCAATCGCCCCAGGGGGAGGGTGGAGTGATTTTTGCGCTTAGTCAACAATGCGAAAAATTAATTCATTAAAAAAATCGCTTTCACGCTATTTAATTATCAAAACAGCTGAAAACTTTCAATGATTTGAAATTTTTAACTATTGCCAATTTCTTTTTACTAAAAATAAAATGTTTGCAATTAATCTAAACAAGGCTTTTGCAATAATTTCCAATTTCGCTCATTGATTCTGCATTTGCCGGGTTATTACGATAATTGGGAAATTGGAGCTGCTGTCTCCAATTATTCTGGCGAGTACGTATTTTATTTTGTAACCGGAATTCATAAGATAGATATAGAAGAAAGTTTCGTGACGGCCACGACAGCTAGTTTTTTTTTTTTTTTCTACTTGAACCTTTATTTACTATACATTAACAGATGCTTATTACAAATGTTTCGGTCTTCAATTTCGAAAAAAATCCATATCAGAGCCCCGAATCCCAATCACTGCTCATAGTATCATCGTTGACCATCTAAAATTGCCTTTTTTGAACTTCAAAGTCGAAAAACTGTTCGAAAAGAGTCCCTCAAGGGATGGGGCGCTCCCTTGTATCCGCCCTTGGCTCAGGTTCAGTTGATATTGATGATTCTACATTTTCCTTGTTTTGAGCCACCTCTCCATAGTTATAAAATCGCATAAACAAGAAGGTGTAATAACCGAACTAAGAGCGTTGCTCAGTTCTACTGACTCCAAAAGGAAACTAAAAGACCACATGAAACCGTGCTTATTTTCGTTACGTCATATAGACGGCGTCCCTCCATATGATGACGGGCGTCAAGAAATCGGCGACTCGGAATGCATGCATTCGAAGGCGAAGGATAACCCCTTCTCCTTTTATCATTTGCATTTCTGCCTGTTGAGACTTTTACTTTATCGGCGCTGTCTTGAAAATGGTGCCAAGTTTCAGTCCCACAGGAACAGAAAAGAAATATAATAAATTACTCATTCCTAGAAAGGTAGAGAATAACTTTTTTTTCCTTTTTGGTAAGTGCCTTTTTCTTTTTCCTTTTTCTTTTTCTGTTTTCTTTTTTTTTTGGCTCAAGAGGGGGGCGATCGCCCCCCCCCTTGTATCCGCCCTTGCATTGTGCACCTACTTTTACATTTCATGGAATCAGGGAGCCCTGAAGAGAGGTCACTGTGACCTCCTAAAAAACTTCTTCGACAAATTTGGAAAAAGCATTGTTATATTGATTTTTTTAATTGATACGGAATTGAATTTATACATGTAGATTGGAATGATTATTACTTTTTTTTATCTTTTAAGTATTAAAAAAAAAGTGAAACTCACATGCAGTTTTATTTTTAACTAGCGGTACCCGCACGGCTTTGCCCGTGGTATAAAATTAAAAGTTCATTTGTAAAATAATTGATATAGCAGAAAAAAATGCTCTATTTTAGTTTTACTCAACTATAATTCCTTCAAAGTGATATAAAGATCTGATATGGACCCCACACTACTTAATTTTACGTGTAAATTTCTTTGTAGATGCCTTAAGTGCTAAAATAGTGCTTGGAGTGAGCAAGATAACAATTCAAACATTTGTATCCCTAGTTTGCTACGAAACAATGCAAAAAAATGTTTTACAATGATTAATCTCTTAAATATCGTCGATTTTAACATCATTCAGTGGATTTTTTGCAAAATATCGCCAACAGCGCCAAATTGAACCTAAATAAAAAAAAAAAATTTTCGCCAATAGGGTAGTTGTGACCTATTGAATATCCCTTTTTTAACGACTAGATATTGTTAAGAGGCAAAACACAAAAATTCACCATTGCCGAATTTTAAAACACAACGGTTGATTCTTAATGATTTTTTTAAAAACCCACGTGCAAAAAAAGCGCGCCCTGAAACCGAAACCCGTGACGTCAGATGGCAGTAACTTTCAGCCTTTCATCCATAAAAATTGGATTTTTGCTATATTATCGTTTCATTGCGGGATTTTCTCCTTCCGTAATCAATACCTTAAAGTCTACTAATTCACTATTTAAAACTGGATTTATCAAAGAGCAATCCAATACCCTGCTAGGGGTGATTGTTTTGATATTTTTTGGCGAAATCCGTATTCAAATTTTTAGAACGCATCACTTGGCGAGGAAAAAAAATTACGGCAGTGCAGAGCGAACAACAGTGCGGAAGCCGGAGAAACCGGTTTCTCGAGCTCCTCGCATCTAAGCTTCTCGCTCTTTCTTCGCCTTAGTAGAAAGTTCAAAAGCGCCAACGAATGCCCAGTGACGTCACAGCCGCTTGAAATTTAAAAATTATTTAAAAAAAAACTACTTGTCGCAGCGCGAAAATTTTTTCGCCGTTGATGTTCATGTATGTTGCTCTATCATATAAAAATAAAATTGAAAAATCGAAAACTTCCCTATTTGGCGTCAAATACTTGGCGATCAAAAGCTTGGCGATATATCGCCAAGTGGTCGCGCCAATTCATATCACTTTTGATAACTAATTCATATCACCTTGCATTGAAAACACTGATTTACCCGATAAATGGGGTAAAACACCCCCTTGGAACATTCGAATGCAACCCCAAGGGAGATGGACAAAAATAAGCCAAAACAGAAAATAAGAACAATTTTGTTGATAACAGAAACCAACAGAAATCTTACCAAAGTTTAAAAGAAGAAGAAAGTTTTCTTTCCTAGCTTAAAAAACAAAACAATACATTTTCCGAAATGAAACACTTTAAAAAAACGATGCAATATCGCAATTGATACGATATTTCGTTAATATGTGCTTTAGGTACCCTTTTCTCGCTAAATGAACGATAGGCGAGCCAAGCGTAGTAACCCTAGCTATTTTGCGTAGTTGACTTTTTGAAAACGCGCCAAGCAGGGTCCCAAAGCATCTTCACCGGGAAAAAGACAGGGTTGCCAGAGAATTGGAACAAAAAAATACTACGCCTCCTCTAAAAAAAATATTACAAAATACTACTGTTTCCAAACGTTGCCAAAATCAATGTTGCTGAAATGCGAAATCTATGAAAATGAAAAAAAAAAAAAAAATCCGCCAAATCTTTTAATTAAGTCATTAGTATATTGGAAACAGGGTTGCCAGAAAAATACTACGCTCCTTATTTGGGCCGAAAAAATACTACCGTAGAATCAAAAATACTACGTCTGGCAACCCTGGAAAAAGAACGAAACAAAAATAAGTATGAACACGTAACCATAGTAACAACATGAAAAGTTGATTTCCGTTGATAAAAATAATTCATTTTATCTCTCTTTTCAAACAAATTTTATTCTAGAGCTCAACCATTTTAGAATCGTTTGGCTTGCTTTACTGAAGGTAAGCCTTGAATTTCGGGATTCTAAAAACAATTGTTACAGCTCTCCTGATGATCGTATAAACTTCGAAAAAACTTCATTTTGTGCAGAAAATTTCAAGCTTTCGAATGACATAAGACTTGAAAATTTGTGTGAAATATTTCTTCCCTATTTTATCGAATTTCCGCTAAGAATTCGAATAGAAAAAGAACGAAATGGAATTTTCGAAAAATCGCTTCGAGGTGCAAAACTACATGCTACAAACTAATTTTGTGCCAAGTGGCATGAAAATCGACCGAACGGTTTTGGCGCTACGCGCGTAACAGACAGACAGAAAGAAAGAAAGAAGGAAAGACAGACCCACCTTCAGCTTTATTATTAGTAGAGATAGAGATATCTAATAAACTTAGGAAAGGATGATGGCAATTTCTGGACCAGGTATTGATCAAGACTAAATATTGTCACAAATTGAATAATACCAATTTATAGGCTTAGTATGGATCAAAATATTCGTAATGTTTAGTTTGTTTCTGAAATAAATGTTTTCAATATACAATAAATTTATGTAGCAAATTATTAAGTAAAAAGATAAAAGTACTGATCTCAAAATGATGGAAAAAGACAAAAATGTGAAAAAAAAAAACTGTATACATGTAGATAACCAGAAATTAAATCCGTAAATTAAACTTATTTGCTTATTTCTAAAATACAAATGTGCTAGGTTCAAAGTATCCAATTTTAGATCATAAAGCAAACTTAGCAGAAATTATACAAGTGTTAAGTTCAAAAAATGTTGTTTCCAAAAAACTCGAAATTTGGACATAACTTACTACAAAACATGAAAATAGATAAAAATTTGGAAGATTTTCCATATGCATGAGATTTTAAAGAAGTAATTTTCATTTTCTAATTTAGTTTCGTGGTACATAACTGGGTGACTTAACTACAATGAACAAAGAGTTCAAATTAATTTTAGCAGATGTGAAATAAAGATTTTGTGCAATAACGTACTGAGCTGCCAGGAAATTTCCCACCGCGCCTGCGCCTTGAGGAGCTAATTTTTCATTGGATTTTTTTCCATATTTCTTTTGAATCATTATAAAACACAGCGTATGCTTCTTACAAAACAGTTGCATAAAACTTCTTCTCATTTTCTACTTTTCACACTTACTAGCGTTAAAATTCAACTTTTTCGTAGCGTCAGATAGTTTTTAAGAAACAAATTTCTTAGGGCACAAAAGTAAAATGCAAATGTATACAGATTGTGGTAAAAATTTACAATAGAGCGGAGCTCTTTTTCGCTGTGTGGGTGAGAGAGAGAACATGATTGAGATAATATGAGCAAATGGAAAGGATCGAGTTAAATGTATATACAAGAGTTTAAGAATAACAATCGTTTTAAGCACAAACATGTGTTTCAGTGTTTCGAGGAACGCCATTTTCAACGCAAAGAAAGTGAGCGTATGGATAAAAAGGAATCCAGCATTTATCCATAAAGTGTCCTTTACTTTTTGTCGAAATTTTTCTCACTTCCTGATAGGTTTGCCCGTTCAGATGCTGTTATTTTTTTAACGGTGCCAAATATTATTACTACTCAACAAAATTTTATTTCAATTCAAACCATGACCTAAGTCGGAGAAGCTGGGGGACATCTGTCAATCGGCGCAAATTTGAATTTTAAAAATAGCTTTCCCAACCTTAAATGACAAAAAAGAAAAACAATATGTCGACTGGAAGCAGAAGCAACGACAGTTTGGATCCGAGAGATCCCCAGCATTGTATTATTTTCATTCTGTGTTGCTTGGGAAGCACCGACTTGCTTCAAACAAAACTCAACTTTTTTTTTAAATATTTGAATTTGAAAAAGTACCAATTTTTGACTATGGTCAGACGCAGTGCAATAGGGAATGAATATAGCAGTGACAAGTAAAGTATATTTTTTAAAACTAAAACCTCTTAAGTTTTCTTTGAAACAAATATTGAATTTCACTAGCATTACTTTGTTAATCATTTCAATGATAAATTTTTGAAGCTTCTTCAAATATTGGCTTACAAATAAATTGTTTTGAAATGCATTTATTTTTCCATTCATTGTTAATTAGATATTTTTAAATCAAATGGCTGCACATTTCTGATTGAAAAAAGAATTGCTTTTCATTTGTCCCTGAAAGAATATTGAGTTCATTAACCATTTCTAAAAAGGTTCCTTGTAGTGCAATTGCTAAAATTTTAGCTCAACAGTTCAAACGATCTTAAAACGTAAACTATTCAATGTATTTAATTTAAAATTCTTATTTTTTTTAACTTTATAAAGTTTTTTGATGTTATATTTAACCAGTGAATTGTTAAAAATGCCATCTTCGACTCCATCTATGTTTAACCTTGGCTTTTGTCAAAACTATTGTCCGTTTCTGGAGACATTGCAAGTGAGTCAGTGGCACCGGACGAGCAGTAAGTTATGTCTCCTTGTTGATCAACATTACTATTCATGCCAGAAGAAGAGCTGCTGAGGCCAGGTGATGACATGACTAAAGCTTCGTTTAATAACGGAGACAATCTTTGTCGAACATTCAATCCCGGAGATGTTCTTTCAAAAGTGCGGTTTAGTCCAGGAGATATTCTTCCAGAACTGCTGTGCAAGCTGCTTCTGTCTAAGATTTCTGGTGACGCGCTTGAGGCAATTGTCTGATCAAAAACAGAGGGCAGAGTTGTACCATATGTTGAGTTTGGATAGCCAGAGGAAAACGTTCTATCAAACTGTTTTGGAGACGATAAGGCAACTGGCGAAGAATATTCTGATTGAAAGCTGTTCATTCCCAAATTGTGATTTTGCCCAGAATATGTTCTTTCAAATGTGCTGGTAAAGCTGTTTCTGTCTAAGACCTCTGGTGAAGCGCTTGAGGAAATTGTCTGATCAAAAACCGTGAGATCGGTAGTACCAAACGTTGAACCTGGATAACCAGAAGATAAAGTTCTGTAGGCATTCTTTGGAGACGAGTAAGAGATAGGCGCTGAGTATCCAGATTGAGAACTATCTAATCCTGAACTTCGATTTGGTCCGGGGGAAGTTCTTTCAAAAGTTTTGTTTAATATAGGTGATGTTCTGTCGAAAGCCCTGTTCAGCAAAGGAGATAATCTTTGCCGTCTACCCAGACCAGGAGATGTTCTTTCGAAACTCTTATTTAATTCAGGAGATGTTTTTTCGAAACTGTTATTTAATTCAGGAGATGTTCTATCGAAAGCTTGGCGCAACAAAGGGGATAGTCTTTGTCTCACATTTAAACCGGGAGACGTTCTTTCAAATGTCTCATTTAATCTATGATCAGTTTGTCTTAAAGACGAATTCATCTTTGATGAGGGACTTGAAGCAATTGCTTGATCAAAAACTGTGGGTGGAGTAGTACCAGAAGTTAAGTCTGGATAACCAGAAGAAAGCAGTGTTCTATCGAGATATTTTAAAGATGATGACTCAGTACGAGGTGCATTTTCAAGAGTCTCCTGTAATACAGGAGGGGTTCTCACAAAAGTCTGATTTAATCCAGGAGACGTTCTTACAAAAGTCTGATTTAATCCAGGAGAGGTTCTTACAACAGTTTGATTCAGTCCAGGAGATGTTGGTACTTGGGGTGATTGATTCAATGTTGGGGAAATTCTTCGAAATGTCGAGTCCATCTCTGGGGATAGGCTTGCTGCAAACAATGTTTTATCAAAATCCTTTGGAGAGGATGAGGGATCAGATGATGGAAACAACCTCCTTATTGCTCGCTGATTTCGTTTATATATCCCTCTAGGAGTTCCAATTAAACCATGACGTCGTGTAGTAGTGGGAGTTACGTCTGGTGTTCTATAAACCATAGTTATTGGTGTTTTTTGTGTTTTTGCATCTTGTACATCTAAAGATATATCACAAACAAAATGTTCTCCACTAGGTGAATGTATAAGAGGTCTTGGTAACACATCAATATTTACTAAGAGTGGGTTTTGCCTTTGAGGACTGGTCAGAAGAACAGTTTTTTTAAGAACGCCTTGATTAGCTGGTTGATTATCGTCAAAAACTAAATCCTCTCCTGGAGGTAAGTTTAGGCATTTGGCTGTTGGATCAGTATATCCAAATCTAGTTGTAGAAATCCATGGTGTTCGATAAGAAGAAGGAGTAAATTTTGCTCTATGATGTATTTTTAGCGGCGAGTCAATCATCCTAGAAGATCCTGCCACTGGTTGTGTGCTATCTAACCTTGTTGTTTGGGCATATGGTTGAGGTTTATTCAAAATGGAGGTTCGCATTCCAAGGGAGCCTCCCACATCGAAGCGATTATAAACTCTTCCAATTGTTTGTGTACCAGGCGCCACTTTTCCAGTTCCTTGAGCTAAAGTCTGTGTTCTAGGGGCTGCTCTACTCCCACGAAAGGGCATTGTTTGCGTGCCTAATGCAATTCTTCCTGCAGCATGTGGTATGGTTTGGTTTGCTAGTGCAACTCTCCTGGACCCAGGATCTATGGTTTGAGTTCTTGGATCTACCCTGATAGCAGTGAGATTTTGAGTCCTTGGATCCACTCTTAGAGGACTCATGTATTGTGCTTCAGAAAGGAGACTCGCATTATGTTCGGCAGGTGAAAGTGGTGGTGTTATTTCAAATGGAGCTAATGCAATGGGGCTTGCACTAGATGACATTTCATTCTCAGGACTAGAAAAAAAACCTGATCCTTCGTGAGATGGAAGAAGATTGCCCAAAGCTGATTCTCCTCCTGAAGATAGTCTTGCTTGTTCTATTGAGCCCAGTTCCATTCCCAATCTTTGAAGTTCTGCTTCTTGCCTTGCTATCTCTTCAATAAATTCAGCTTTGACTTGTCTCATGTCCTCCAGCTGCAAAAATTACTTCTATATTAAGCTCAGAAGCAATTTTTCTTAAAAGCATTTGTTAGAGTGTTTGAAATAGATACCCAGAACACAATTTTTCATGACTATAGAGATAAATTCAATAACTGAAGGATATAATTTTAATATCTATAATATTTTTAGAAATTATAGTTCCAAAACTCAATGGTAGATGATCTTTGATGATGTTAGAGGGAAAGTGGAGGTTCGGAACTCTTCCCAGAAATATTTTTAAATTATAGTTGAAAAAAACACTAATTCAGACGACCTTTGGTGATGTCAGCAGGAGAGAAGGTTCGGGGACCGGCTCAGGAAAAACTCT
Source organism: Uloborus plumipes (assembly GCA_038373865.1). NCBI lineage: Eukaryota > Metazoa > Arthropoda > Arachnida > Araneae > Uloboridae > Uloborus > Uloborus plumipes. The sequence goes on along the minus strand of JAXGGA010007336.1, from coordinate 43,203 downwards.
TGAAATTGAGAACTTAAAGTACCTTGGAAGGTAAAGGTGCAATCTGAAGTTACGCCTGTCAAACCTTCATATTCACTAGAAGACAGCCTGCACTGTTTCTGTCGAAGCAGAAAACGGCTTGATCTTGCAGCATTGTCTCTCGAGATGTCAAAAAATAGTTGGATATAAAGGGCAAATTCGAAAAGGAAAACGCTTACTTTCAAAAGCAAAAGAGTTATTTTACGTATCAGTTTTTTTTTTTTTTTTTTTTTTTAGAGATTCTCCGCAGACTCCCGACTAAAGCTCGGTGGACCCGCAAGGGGTCCGCGGATTACAATTTGGGAAACCCTGGTGTAGGCCTAGTCCTCGGAGTGTTCCAAAAATGACTGCTTCGGTTGAAAAAGAAGTAAATAAAAATTTCAAAATTCAATGTACTGCAAAGTTTGCTTTGAGAACTAGTAAATTTGCTTAGTTCCCAAGCAGTGCAACAAACGGTACACAAGGTTTTACTTTACAAAGTCTTATTTTTAAAATACACCAATCATTTTTGGGACACACAGTATACATACGTGCATTAAAATTGTTAAAAGTCAGTATTTACTTCTGCCATTGCCTCTTCAACTTCATTTTTAATTTTTTCCAATTCCTTTTCGGTTTTCTCAGCTTTCCTTTTAGCCTCCTCTAATTCTTCTTGCAAGCTGGCAAGTTGATCGTTTGTTTGCTGTACTTGGTAATTCACTTCGTCAAATTCTGCTTTATTGTCCCTGATTGCTGCTCTCAGCATAGTAATCCAATCGTGGACAACGTTTTCACAGGCTTCTCGATTAGGTGTAGAAGATTGCTGAAGCAAAATGTGAAAAGTATGTAGTTAAGCAATAGTTTTTTTTTTTTTTTTAACATTTAACTACATTACTAAGATTCAAGTTCAATGATTCACTAAGAAAACTAATTAAATCTAGTAAAAGATTAACTGCAACCACCAAATTGGTAACAAGCACAGTCCTGATTATATGCAAATGCATATGTGCATAGTAGGGTGATTCAAAAAACCTTTTTTTTTTGAATTTCTTTGATCTTACCCCGCAGTTTTTTTACATCTTAATCTTTCTTAATACTATTATAAATGCGAAAGTTTGGATGTATGGATGGATGGATGTTTGTTCCTCTTTCACGCAAAAACTACTGAATGGATTTTAATGAAACTTTTACCATAATGTAGCTTATACATCAGAATAACACATAGGCTATAATTTCTAACGATATTCGAAAAAGTTTGATTGGTAGCGCTTTTTTCATTCCAATTTAAGGTACATTTTTCGCATAAATCCGCGAAGGCTTCCAGCAAAGTAATTCAGTATTTAGTGCATCATCTCAACTCCCTGTCGATAGCTAGAATTGCGTATATCATTTCCGCTTTTCGCATTAAATGTTCAAGGCTTTTCTCAAGTCAAATCAAAAAGTAATTTTTTTTTCAGCTTCATGGTTAATATAAAGGTTTTTACATAGACATTGGAAACGAACGCGCCAGCTCTTGAACGAGCTTTTACTATAATTTGTATTTTAAAACATTAGTAGATTGTTCGCGGCGTCAATTATTTTCTCGAATTTTGTAAATATGTGTTTTAGAGTATCGGTAACGTAACTGCTAGAAGAGATTGGCAACTAATAAATGGATTAGGTTCATTATTTTCCAGTTTGATGGAGCTTTAAATACAACTTAACGGTATTTCTTAAATTTGTTTGCTTTGATTGGTCACTTTCTCTGGGTACTTATAATAGGGCAGTTCCTTAATATCCGATTGAACAGGAATTTCGCCAAATTTGCTGCAAAATTTTAATAACTGAGATTCTCGGTGATTTTTTCAACTGACGCCAGTTTTTGTGCCGAAGACTACGTAATAATACTTTACTTTTTACACGACGTAACTAAAATAAAACGATTATTGTCTGATATTTATCGACTGCAGCAAAATATCAATCATCGATATAATACTCCCACATTTGAAAAGTTCAGTTTTTTTTTTTCTTTTGTTTTCCGATTCCGTATGTATCCATTAAAAACCTTTTTAAAATTATGTCAAAAAGTAAAGTAATCCACATACTAAATTAATAAAACCCTTAAACAAGACTAAAATTACCACTAATTTGCATTTTTGCATAAATGACTGCTAAATGTTCCCTATTAATTTCTAAATCATTAGGACAAAAACTTTTAACGTCATTTTATGGACAGCAATTGTATCTCAGAATTTGACAACTATTTCTCTGACAAAAATTAGTGACATAATAATACTTAATGTATTTTCATAAAGTAAGTAGGGGAGCAAAATTATCCTAGGTATCCCAAAACAGTTACGCAAAAATTTGGCGACATTTTAAAAATCGCCAAGCGGTGTGTTCTGAGTTCTTTCAGTTACGAACTCGAATACATTTGAGCATAGCATCAGATCCACACTCATACCAGAGAGGTGTTTCTTTCCAACATGGACATCAGGGCTTCCTCTATAGTGGCGTTCAAATCCAAACTTTGGGAGAGGCTCGCTATTTCTTTCATGCAGTTCTCTTCAGAGTGTACGACTTGTTTTGCGTACTGGACAACTTGTCTCTGCAATTCATTGTTTTCTTCCGTTATTCGCTCTACTTCCTTTAGCAGACTGCTCTGCTTATTTTCGAAAGCTGATGCTTTCGATCTCAGGTCTTCCTGCAAAGACATAAAAAAACGTTTAGTAAGTTTTAAGAACTAGCTATTCCAAAGAAAAAAAAGAAAAAAAAAACAATGTGGCTGTTTCCTATTTCTGAAAAACAAATTTCTGAAAGAGCGCGGTTGAAAACACGGGTTAAATTACTTTTCAACTTTTAATTTTGACTCATTTTCTTTTTCTTTTTATAAGAAACTAGCTGTGGGGCCCGGCGTTGCACGGGCTTTAAAGTAGTGATGAAAATTTAAATAAACTACTCGCCGTCAAGGCGGTATATAATGATATACAACCGCCAAGGCAGCTCGCCTTTAAAGTACCGAGGAAAGTTTCAGCAAACTACTCGCCGCCAAGGCGGCTCGCCTTTAAAGTAGTAAGGAAAGCTAAAACAAATTACTCGCCGCCAAGGCGGCTCGCATTTAAAGGAGGGAGGAAAGTTTTAGCGAAACCGGTTTCAAAAAAAATACTCCCCGCTAAAGCGGCTCGCTAAAAAACTTTCCCGCATCAAAAAGTCAATCGCATTATTTGCACATGCTTCCTCAGGAATAAAAACAATGTCAAGTAGCACATATTTGACACTCTCTCTATTAAACAAATACAATTCCCTACCAAAAACAAATATTTCCAAACCGCTCTCTTCCTGTAACATTAATTGCAAAATTCCAAACAAAAAAGTTGTTTTAATATTTAGATCGCAGCCAAAAATATCCCTGCTAAAAACATGAATTACAATTTAATTTGAAACACATTTTCAAAATGGTACCAGAAAAAAAATAAAATCTGGTATGGACCCCACACTACTTCCTTTTACGTGTAAATTTCTTACTAGTTGCCTTAAGTGTTAAAAAAGTGCTTGGAGTGAGCAAGGTAACAATTCAAATATTTACTCCTCTAATCCGCCACGAAACAATGCAAAAAATATTTTGCAATGGTTAATTTTCTAAATATTGCTGATTTTAATATCATTCAGTGAATTTTTCGCAAAATATCGCCAATAGCGCCAAGTTGAACCCAAATTAAAAAAAAAAAATTTCGCCAAATTTGTCACCAACTTGGCGATATGTCGCCAAGTTGGCGTCAAACACTTGGCGACCAAACGCTTGGCGACATATCGCCAAGTGGTCGCGCCAATTCATATCACTTGAGTCTGCATTGAAATTAACACTGATTTACCCCAAAAAATCTGGTATGGGCCCCACACTACTTCCTTTTACGTGTAAATTTCTTAGTAGTTGCCTTAAGTGTCAAAAAAAGTGCTTGGAGTGAGCAAGGTAACAATTCAAATATTTACTCCCCTAAACTGCCACGAGACAATGCAAAAAATATTTAACAATGGTTAATTTTCTAAATATTGCTGATTTTAATATCATTCAGTGAATTTTTCGCAAAATATCGCCAATAGCGCCAAGTTGAACCCAAATTCAAAAAATAATTTTTTCGCCAAATTTGTCGCCAACTTGGCGATATGTCGCCAAGTTGGCGTCAAACACTTGGCGACCAAAAGCTTGGCGACATGTCGCCAAATGGTGGCGCCAATTCATATCACTTGAGTCTGTATTGAAATTAACATTGATTTACCCCAAAAAAGGGGTAAAAGACCCCTTTAGGAACATTCGAATGCAATCACAAGGGGAGGTGCACAACTAGACCCCCCTCAGAGCCTACATACCAAGCTAGAAGTTTCTACGGCATATAGTTTTTGAGTTATGCGAGCCACATACGCACATACATCCGCACATACGTACATACAGACGTCACGAGAAAACTCGTCGTAATTAACTCGGGGGTGGTTGAAAAGAATTTTTCGGCTGCTTATATGTTGGTAGGTACATATGCACGTGCTGACAGGTCGAAAAAACTACTGAACATTCATTCGGGGGTGAGCAAAATCAAAATTTAGACTCAAATTTGAGTGATTTTTTTTTTCGCGATCACAATACTTCCTTTACTACGTAAAAGGAAGTAAAAAGGGGTAAAACATCCCCTTAGGAACATTCAAATGCAACCACAAGGGGAGGTGCACAACTAGACCATCCTCAGAGCCTACATACCAAGCTAGAAGCTTCTACGGCATATAGTTTTTGAGTTATGCGAGCCACATACGCACATACATCCGCACATACGTACATACAGACGTCACGAGAAAACTCGTCGTAATTAACTCGGGGGTGGTTGAAAAGAATTTTTCGGCTGCTTATATGTTGGTAGGTACATATGCACGCGCTGACAGGTCGAAAAAACGACTGAACATTCATTCGGGGGTGAGCAAAATCAAAATTTAGACTCAAATTTGAGTGATTTTTTTTTCGCGATCACAATACTTCCTTTACTACGTAAAAGGAAGTAATAAGTCATTAAGTAGGCAGGAATTCAAGTGAAACACAGACGATCGCATTATTTGCCTTGTTGAAACGCCGTAAAATGAAATGCTTTTAAGCAAGGCTTCACTAGATAGCGTTTTATACGCTATTAAAGTTTGACCATTTGCTTCACTGAAAATAAAATACTCTAATATCAACTTGAAAGTATTGCCGAAACTAAAAAACTGCATTCCTAACAAAATATTGTTATAAATAAGAAACTTCTAACATTTTTAAACCAAAAAATATGCAGAACAGTCACATTACTCGAGTTTAATTTTTTCAACGCTGTTCCACACTTGCATAGAATTGCCCAAAAGCTATTGACTTGACACTATCGTCAAGCTTTAAACAAGAAGTTCTGTCAAGAACTAAACGAGCCTACTTTCCCGTACATCGACATCGGCATTCTAGCATCTGATCATTATTCTCTTGATCATCTGAGACTAAACATTATGTCAAACATACCTTTTTAGCACTTAAAGGTGATTTCTAAAAGCAAAATATACCCCTCTCATCAGATGAAATAGAGACATAAAAAGTAAATAAATGAATAAATGAAGTTTTGTCGCACCTTTTAAAGAATGTAACTGTTACAGTTCTTCCGTAGAAAAATTCCTCAATCGTTTTCAAAAAAAAAAAAAAAAATTAAAAGTACAAAGTACATCAAAACACATTTTATCAAAGAAAGGAAAAAAAACTCGTCCGTCGATAAAATGTCTCGATTTTCACTTTTAAACCGTTGCCAGTTGTTAAATATAAATAAAGAATAAAATGCCCTCGTGAATGAAACACTTTTGTTACAAAAAAAAATCGTCTGCCAAAAAAAAAATAATAGTAATAAAGAAAATAACACAAATGAATAAATAAACAAAAAATCGTCTGCACAGTCAGTCATTTTTTTCTGAGCCTGCATTTCCGCCATGTTTGTGGAGTCGGAGTCGGAATCAGAGTCCTCACAGAAGATTATTCAGAAAAGTACTTTACAAACATTATTTATCAAAACCATTTTTTTACAAAGTTAGTTTGAAGGAAATCCGACATTAAGTTCCAGGATCAACATTCAACTTAAATTCCCCGTAGGCGCTAATGTTAAATTTTTTTCTGAACGGTTCAATATTGAACGAAAAATGGTTCAAACCAAAAAGCGAAATAAGGGAATGAACCTCTCCGAGATCTTTCAAACAAAAAAAAGTTTATTCCATTCGGATGGTTCACTCAGAAGTTACTAGGTGGGGAACGGTTGCTTGAACGGTTCAATGTTGAACGAAAAAATGTTCAAATTGAAAATTTAAATACTGTAATGAAGTATCCTTGCTGAGATCCTTCGAACAAAAAAAAAGTTTATTTAAATCGGACTGTTCACTCAAAAATTATTAGGGGTGACAGCTTGCTTGAGCGGTTCAATGTTGAACGAAAAATTGTTCAAATCGGAAATGTAAATACGGGAATGAAGTATCCTTGATAAGATCTTTCGAACAAAAAAAAGTTTGTTGAAATCGGACTGTTCACTCAAAAGTTAGCATCGCGGGACAGGTTGTTTGAACGGTTCAAAGTTGAACCAAAAATTGTTCAAATCGAAAAATCAAATATGGGAATGAGTTGTACTCGCCGAAATCTTTCCAACAAAAAAAAGTTTGTTCAAATCGGAATGTTCATTCAAAAGTTATTAGGGGGGGGAAAGGTTGCTTGAACGGTTCAATGTTGAACCAAAATTGTTCAAATCGAAAAATCAAATATGGGAATGAGTTGTAATCGCCGAGATCTATCCAACAAAAAAAAGTTTGTTCAAATCGGAATGTTCATTCAAAAGTTATTAGGGGGGAAAGGTTGCTTGAACGGTTCAATGTTGAACGAAAAATTGTTCAAATCGAAAATGTAGATACAGGAATGAAGTATCCTTGAAAAGATCTTTCGAACAAAAAAAAGTTTGTTCAAATCGGACTGTTAACTAAAAAGTTAGCATCGCAGGACAGGCTGTTTGAACGGCTCAAAGTTGTACCAAAAATTGTTCAAATCGAAAAATCAAATATGGGAATGAGCTGTACTCGCCGAGATCTTTCCAACAAAAAAAAGTTTGTCCAAATCGGAATATTCATTCAAAAGTTATTAGGGGGGTACAGACAGACCGACCGACAGACCGACCGACACACAAATTCCCCATCTCAATACCCTACTTTCAAATTTTTAATTTTTTGATATTTATTTCATTTTTTTGTTTCTTTTTGACTTTTTTTTACTTGGCGATATTTTTTTTACTTGGCGATATTTTTTGGACTTGGCGACATTTTTTGGACTTGGCGACATTTTTTGGACTTGGCGACATTTTTTAGATGCATTAAGCCAATTTTAATGCTTTTTTCGTTTCTTTTATTTTTAACGGGAAAGTAGGCTAAAAAAGAGCATACTTTTGCAGCATAAATAGGCGCCTTCACAGCTTAAATCATTTGGCAAATGAAAGAGGATTGAAAACGGTGATCAAGGAAAATGTCTGGTTTTTAAGAAGCAAACATGATTATTTAAAGGAAGGGGGATTTAGTTTTTTCAAAAGTCGTTTTGACGACAACTCTGCCGTGGGCAGGTAAAGGGCAGTAACTGCAAAATTTTCGATTTTCAATTTTTTGCATTTTTGAAATCTATGTCACATTAGTATTATGGTACAAGCATCTTTTTTTGGTTTCCGATGAAAAAAAACTGTTTTTTAACCAATGGTAATTAGCAGTAACTGCATTTTTCGTTGCTGTGGGCAGGTAAACGGCAGTATCTGCATGTCTGCAGGATGAACATAATATGAATCGCTGTGCAAAACTTGCATCAAGCCGCAAAAACCGTTTTCCTTCGTACTTAAACTAAGCGAAAGTAGGGGTGCCCTAATGGGAGGTCACGGGAGGTCATTGGTTGCACTTGAATGTTCCTAAGGGGGCGTTTATTCCTTTTGGGGGTGAATCAGTGTTAATATCAAAGCAGACTTAAGTGATATAAATTGGCGTGACCACTTGGCGATATATCGCCAAGCTTTTAGTCGCCAAGTGCTTATCGCCAACTTGGTGACATATCGCCAAATTGGTGACAAATTTGGCGAAAAAAATTATTTTATAAGGTTTGGGTTCAATTTAGCGCAATTGGCGGTATTTTGCGAAAAATCCACTGAATGATGCTAAAATCGGCGATATTTAGAAAATGAATTAATGTAAATCATTTTTTGCTTTGTTTCGCGGTACCTTTGGGGCGTAAATGTTTGAATTGTCATCTTGCTCATTCCAAGCATTATTTTAACACTTAAGGCATCTACTAAAAAAATTTACACGTGAAAGGAAGTAGTGTGGGGTCCATACCAGATTTTTTTCTTTCAAATAAAGTTTCTCTCCACTAGCAGACAATATTTTTCACGATTTCAAAGATACACAAGCCAAACTTGGCAAACGACAAACAAAAATGCAGCAATGAAATGATTTTATTTACATTGTTTGTTTTCTTTTAATTACAGTTGCTTTTATACTAACAGACGATAGTTTTTGCAGTTTAATCCCTAGCTGTTGCATTTTTAATAGTACTACTAGCAGAACCCGGCAGACGTTGTTCTGCCTAGATGTATATTTCGTCTCTACATGGTGTTTTGGATGTAAAAATCTATTAAGCGTTGTTGAAAATAGGCATGAAAGATTTAAAAAATTCTAAATTAAGCAAAGTTGAACTTACGCACTGATTAATCTACAAATAGGCCACCAATTATTTGTATAAAAATTAAAAAATACTGAGCAATGAAAAACTTTACACATAATTTGATTTTAGATAGGAATTTTATTTACACATCAAGACGAAGAAGCTCTCCACAAATCGTGAAAAGAGATCTTCGTTTTGAAAATAAAATGTATAATGTGACTGGACCATGAATAGCTCTTTTAAATTAGTTAAAAAGGAGAGAGAGAGAGAGAGCAGTGAATAGTAATAAAATGAAATTGACATATTTACAATAGAATGTGACTGGATCACAAATAGCTACTTTAAAGTTATAAAAAAAGCATGGTGAATAAAAATAAAGAGAAATGTACACATTTACAATTACGTTCTAAAAATGCACTGGACATTCCAAAAAAGTAGACCATCAATTGCTCCTTAAAAAAAAAAGAAAAAAAAAACACGGTGAACAGTAATAAAGAGAAATATACATATTTCCAAAAGTAGACCATCAATTGTTCCTTTAAATTCAAAGAAAAAAAAGGAAAAAAAGCACGGTGAACAATAATAAAGAAAAATGTACATATGTACAATTACGTTGTAAAAATACACTGATCAATCCAAAAAAGTAGACCATCAATTACTCCCTTAAGTTCAGAAAAAAAAAACATGGTGAACAATAAAAAAAATAATAAAAAATACAGATGTACAGTTACGTTGTAAAAATGCACTGATCAATTCAAAAAAGTAGACCGTCAACTGCTCCCTTAAATTAAAAAAAAAAAAGCGGTGAACAATAATAAAGAAAAATTTACATATGAACAATTACGCTGCAAAAATGCACTGATCTTCTTGGCAACCTGAAATCAATTTGAATATTATATTTGGCACTAAATGTGCATTATTCCGTAAGTCGTTAAAATAATTTCCAACATTGCAGTATATCATAGCAAATAGTATGGACATGAAAACGAACTATTGATTGGATGTTTGGCGAGAAAATATAGTAACATACTTTGATTGAAAACAGCAGTAGGTATAAAGAACAAAATAGTGTTCGTCTGGAAAATAATGCATGACATCTAAGCCTCTACAAATCTAAAGGAGTTCTGAAATATGAAACTAAATCTCATTTGTTTTTTAAAAAAATATTAATCTGTTAATCAAATACCTTTTTTATCCTTTATACTTGAGATAGTTATTGGGAAAACTTCCATTATTGAGGGCTCTTGGCGCGATTCAAAAGATCGCCAAATTTACGGTAGCAAGCAATTCTAACTATTTGCCAGAGAGTTGAGTTGATACACTAAATACTCGATTGGATTGATGAAAGCCTTCGAAAATGGAGTTTTAAATTGAAATTACAAAGACAGAATCAGGTCTAAAATTGAAATAAAAAAATAACTAACCATCGGATTTTGTTGAAACTGGTTTCTAAACCTTCCCAGTACCAAAAGGAACAAACGGTGAAAATTTCAGCCAAATCTCCCGGGTAGTTTCTGAGATCTTAGGGAACACACACACACACACACACACACACACATTTACCAACATTCATTTTTATATATAGATGAAAAAAAATCGTCAGCACAACAAGCATTTAAAGCGCTTTTTTTCTCAAAGTGATTTCTTGTTTTGATGCAAAGTACAAAGCATTAACTGATTTGTAGTAATTTTAAAACATCTGGTGTGCACGCCACACTACTTCCTTTTACGTTTAAATTCCATAACAAATGTCTCAAGTGTTAAAGTAGTGCATTAGAGTGAGCAAGATAATTCAAACATTTACACCCCCAGTTTGTCACGAATCAATGCAAAATAATGTTTTACAATGATTTATTTTCTGAATATCGCCGATTTTAACATGATTCAGTTAATTTTTTGCAAAATGTGCCCAATAGCGCCAAATTGAATCCAAATTTTAAAAAAAAATCATTTTTTAGCCAAATTTGTCGCCAACTTGGCGGCAAATACTTGGCGACTAAAAGTTTGGCTATATATAGCCAAGGTGTTGCACCAAATCATATCACTCAATCTGCATTGAAATTAACATTGATTTACCCCACAAGGGGGTAAAAGACCCCCTTGGGAACCTTCGAATGAAACCACAAGGGGAGGTGCACAACGACCACCCTCAGCCCCCATACCAAACTAGAAGCTTCTACGGCATATAGTTTTTGAGTTATGCGACATACATACATATATACATACGCACATACATTCAAACATACATACATACGCACATGCATACATACTGTAACGTAGCCTCTTCCACAGTATGGGAATCTCACATTCCGGAGCTGGCTCCCACGGCTGTGGATAGATAAGGCGACACCTGGACGCCAGACCTTTCATCTTACCGTGGGAAAAAGATATTTTTTCTCACGGTGGCCAAGTGGTTGGTCAGCTTGTCCAACGAGTTCAGAGGAGAGCTTGACTTGATGTCAGACTGTTAGGTTGTGTTTTTGGGTCTCCGTCAGGAGACTGGAAACGGTATTCTTATCCGGCGGAAACCGTCCCCGGATTTGTGAGGGAACCAAACTCCCTGTTAATAGTCACGTCAGTGACTGGACCTCGTGACCAATACGAAAGAGTTAAAAGCTTTCGTTTAGTATAGTTTTGTCCGTTGTATATATTTTGTAAAATTGCTTAATAAATACTTAGCCCAGAAGTGAACTCTTTACTTGTCTGGGAGCTACTACGTTACAATACATACATACAGACGTCACGAGAAAACTCGTCGTAATTAACTGGGGCATGGTCGAAAAGGATATTTCGGCTGTTTATATGTTAGTAGGTACATATGCTGATAGGTCGAAAAAACTACTCAACATTTATTCGGGGGTGAGCAAAATCAAAATGTAGGCCGAATTTTGAATAAAATTTTCTTAATGATCACAATACTTCCTTTACTAAGTAAAAGGAAGTAAAAATGGTTGAAGAATCATCAAGTTTTGCTTCATATTTTGCATAATACAATAGTTTCATTATATTTTTAATTACATTTCGCGTTCGTTTATATTAAATCCATATCAAGTGGATACACGGTATTTATGTATATTTTTAAATAAAACATATCATTCACAATGCAATAATATATTTCGTAATAACATATCTACTCCGCATGTTGTCGAATATGTAAATACTGGACATTTAGTAGCATACTGTGCAGTTACTGCCGACTGCCAGTCAATTCCGCATGATAATTAGAGTGAAAAGGGCAGGTAAACGGCAGTATCTGCTTTACCTCTCTATGCGCTTGCAAAATCAAAATTCAATCGATTACCCAAAAAATATATCGGTATAAACATATAGTATCGCCTATGTTCGAAGTTCAATGTTTTATTGATCTTTGTGGGAAATCAAAAACGCGTTTCTTCAATTATCTCGAAAACTCATTTTTGCAGATACTGCCGTTTACCTGCCCGCGGCAGAACTAACACCGTTATTGTTTGGTCTTTGCAATTCCCAAAACTCTTAAGAGTCGCTTAGGGACCCATGGATTTACAAATAATTTTTTCCGTCCTTCGGAGGTGGTCACTCTCATGAGTAAAAAATTTGAAGGCGGCAGGAATCACATATTTCACCATAAAGAAATGCTGGAAAAGAGAGAGAGAAACTTAATAATCCCCCCCCCCCCCAAGTCCGCAGTTACAATTTTACAGTAATTTTCGTATATTAAATGTAAATTAAGAGAAGTATTTAGTGAAATGGATTGTGTTCAGCGCAGCTTACAACGGATGAAAAGTTTACCAATGAAGTCTACCATTTCCTTTTATTATTGTTTGTATCTTGCCTGTTAAGTCACTAGACTACTGACTCGTTAATATTCTGTTCCCTTGAATGACGTTAGAACCCAGTTATATATGCAGCAGTTAATATGTTGACAGGATTTAAATGACGGAAGTCAAATCAAGCAGTGAAGAAAATCTGCATACTAGTTAGCGAAAAAATATAAAAGTAAAAAACAGCACCTTCAATTATTTCTCTTTTTTTTTTCGCTGCTTCGTAGGTGCAGGGGAGAGCTCTTTCCCTCCTGCTTTCTATTGTCAGAAAATTAAATAACTTTAACGAACCGCACTATTTGTTGCCAAAAAGAAAAAAAATCACATCAAATCAATCTTATAGAAGTCAAGGAATTAAAAAAAAAAGCGAGGGAAATGGTCAGTATTTTTTTTAATTCACGAACTTCAAAATGTATTGTACGTTCATTAGGAGCCCTTTTTGAACGTACGTGGGGGCCCTCTCATTTTGAGCCTTTGTTTGCTGGACTCTGATGAGGGAGGAAAAAGAGAAAAACCTGCACATATTTTCGCCTCCTTCAATTATCGACCTTTTCTTCAACCACCTGCCTTCCAATTTCAAGAAATCAAATCACTCTGATGACCGGCACTACTTAACACCGAAAAGAAAAAATAATCATACAGTAACCCCTCGTTATATCGCGCTTTTCGGGGGACAAGAAAAAAGCGCGATATATCCGAAAGCGCGATATAACCGAAGTCATTAAAAATAGTTTTCTATCCAGCATGCAAGTAAATTATACGTGCACATACATGAAAATTCATTTATTCGAACATTAGCTTTTTTTTCAATCAAAAGTAGCAAAAAAATATAACTTTTACAGATTACTACTACACATTACTAACAGATGCTTTTCACTCATTGTATCAATACAAAGGAAAGTGTTCAGTAGTTTTCAAACTGTCTCTGCAGTGTGCAAGTTTGGGCGACAAAAATTTGCTGCTTCTTTTCAGCGAATTCAGAAGAATAGAAGAACCTTCGTTTTGTTCATTGATGACAAAATAAATGAAAAAGTGACCTTTTCTGAGCACCTTACATATTTTCTAAAAAATGGTTTCGAACTAAAAGCATTTTTTTGGGAGACAAAAGAAAAGAGCAATATAACGAGGCGCGATAAAACGAGGGGCTACTGGGCAATTCCATGCAAGTGTGGAAAAGCGTTGAAAAAATTAAACTCGAGTAATGTGACTGTTCTGCATATTTTTTGGTTTAAAAATGTTAGAAGTTTCTTATTTATAACAATTTTTTGTTAGGAATGCAGTTTTTTAGTTTCGGCAATATTTTCAAGTTGATATTAGAGTATTTTATTTTCAGTGAAGCAAATGGTCAAACTTTCAACATTGATAAGTTTCAATTTTTTTCCATTAGATAAATGTGACAAAGGAAGATTGTTGTTTATTGCACTTTAAATTAATATTGTGAATTGATGAAACAAGTGTTTTCAATTTCATTAAGGGATTTATGTCAATTTCAAAAAGGCTCTGTTCTATGCAACGTAAGTTACCAAAAACATGTTAAAGTTTTTACAGCAAATAAAAAAAGGGCAATACAATGTTAACTATGTTATATTTTCTATCTTATAGATGTGTACTAAGCAAATAACAGTACTTTTCTTTTGAATATTGTTTATTTAATTTTTTGTGCTACAATCAAAACGTGTAACGTAAGTTACCCACATATGCAGATAACGTAAGTTACCTCAGTAGAACTTCAATACTTGTGTTTCGAAATAAAGTAAATTGTAAATAAAACCTAAAAGGTTAATAGAAGTAATTTATTCTATAATTCTTTTAATTGTACTGTATTTACTTAATTTAGATTACTCACATTTCTTAAAATGTCTGTTTCTTAACAAGATTACAATACACCTTTATTATAAATTACATGCTTCTTTTTGGCTGTTAATATATTAATTCTCTTTAAACAATATCACTGCATTCAGAATATTTAGGAGGTAATGTACTATGAATTATTCAAAAATGACTTCTGTTATGATTTAAAGTTATCAAATATGTTTTGGAAAAAACAAATATAAAACTAGTTTATCTCTTTCAATTGAAATATATTTTGTTCTACATTAAAATGCCACTGAACTCTGCAGAAAAGATGCATTGTAGAAGGGGTATGAGAAAAGTCATATTACAGATTCATAAATAAAAGTCACTCTTGATAGTATTGAAATATGTTAGAAAAAGCAAAATGTATCAAAAATATTTTTTGAAGATCCGCACATTGACAATGACCATTTAAGAACTAGAAATGAACAAAATGTAGGGTTTCGTTTAGTTAGTATTTTAAGGAATAAGAAGAAAAAACAGAGATAAAAGCTGGTGACTGGTGCGTGGTGAAGTACGAAAATACATTGTATCCTTGAGTTGTGACGATTATTGAAGAAAACTAGTTTAAAGTAAAAGCAATGGCTGCTGTTGGAACCAATTAGAAATGGCCAGAAACGACAGAGGACATTTATTATAAGAGAAAACATGATTCGAAAATAGAATTACCTGAACTTGTTAATACCAACGGCCAGAATGCATTTAAAAGCCTTATGTTTTGTAATATTTTTGATTGATCATTGAGTTTGGCATTAAATTTCTGTAAATTTAACTCATAATTGTTAATTTTCAGTATTTTGATCTAAACTAAGCTGTAATTTTCATTCATTAACTTTTGTAATAAAGATATGCTTGTAAGTAAATTTTGTAACGTAAGTTACTGTAACGTAAGTTACCCAGTTAAAAATTCCCATAAAATTCAATTTTTAAAATAAAATTTTAAATTTATGAAAATTAGTTCCTAAACATTATAAGAAACTGATAAATTATACTTCAAATAAGAAAACAGCTGTAATAGAGCAGAAATGAGCCTTAGAACCAATTTTCATATTATGCCATTCCCTTTTTGTGTAACGTAAGTTACTGCCTTATTTTTGACTGCTAAATTTTGTAAAATTTAAGTGCATCGAATATTTTTGCATTTCAAATTTGCTTTTGACTGTCATTTTCACTGAATGCTTTTGTACAAGGTTTTTATAACAATATTTGTCTATACTAAGGAGCTAACTGCATAAGAGTTGGTCGAAATGTAACGTAAGTTACCGTAGAATAGCCCTTTTGAGAAATAAGATGTAAATTGAAAAAACAGTTCCTAATTCCAATATTGCGGCGGAGCTCGCCCCCCTCCCAATACCACCAAGGACTTATAGTACATTTATTAGAAGCATCTTCTGTATGTGCGTAGCACCTTTCAAAAACAAAGGTTTTTCTTTCTTATTTTGGGTCTTCGTTTGCTGGACTATGGTGGTAAAAAATAAAAGAATGAAAAGAACACCACCACACAAATATTTTTTCTTCATTTCCCGCCCCCTTCCTCCCCACCAGCCTTTTGCTTCCAACACATCAAAGCAATATTATCACCAGCACTACTAAACACCAAAAACAAGAAGAAGGACTCATATAAAATCAATCCCTGAGGTATCAAAAATATAGAAAAGTGGAATATGGTCAGTTTCATTCACGAACTTTAAAATGTATTTTCCGCAGTTAGCATAGTTTAAATACACATTTTCAAAGGTGCTTTTCCGCAACAGCTTACTACTTCCCTTGCAGATAAAAGCTTTTGAGGTATAAGATGAAACCTGAAACAAAAACAAAGAAAAAAAAACAGCCGTTAACTCCGAGATAACAGCGCGGGTCACCCCCTCCCTCTCTACCACCGGGGACTTTTTGTACGCTCATTAGGACCCCTTTTTGAACGTACGTGGGGGCCAATTTTCAAAACTATATGCCCCCCCCCCCTCACTTTGAGCCTTTGTTTGCTGAACTCTGTCGAGGGAGAGCACTACTTAACACCGAAAAGAAAAAATAATCATATTGAATAAATCCTTGGGAAGGCTCCAAAAACAGAAAAGAATAGAAAAAGGGTCAGTTTTTCAAAAATTCGCAAACTTTGAAATTCTAGATCTCGGCACCTATTATAGCTACAATAAAAACTAAAAAAGCTTTGTAAAGATAATTTTTTGTTCTTTAATTCAATAATTAGCATTTTTTGCCGAAAGTAAATAATTCTTAAGATCTAAGACGAAGACTGAAAAATCACCCATAAAACACCAGGTGGCGCTGTGAGCTCCCCCTCACCACCGGTGACTTTTAGTATGTTCATCAGGAGACCTTTCTGTACCTGTATGCCAATTTTTAAAACTGCATGTTTTTTTGTTTTTTTTCAAACAATTTATTAACTAGACTATAATTGTTTTGAGTAAAAATGAAAATTAAGTGCAAGAATAATGTTTAAACTTTCTTTTCGAAAAGGAAATGTTTTGCAGACAATTAGAACCAAAGTAGAACTCCTGAGCGTTATGGGGTCAATTCATCTATTCACACATAAGTGTGATATGAAGATTTCAATTAAAATGTCAAACAAAAGTGAAATAAGCGAGACACAGTGGAAATCAATATGAGTCTAAACAAACCCTTTTACACATAAAAAACATTTACTTGTTTGTACAATTGGAGAAAGTAGAAATGCCCATAAAAGGTGGATGAAAAAATGGCCATAATGTAAAGTATTTATTTTAACAAAAATTATTCCTTACCATGAATTCCCTTTCATTCAATGTTTCATTAAGTGGCTTCCTTTTCAGAAGGTCAAGTTCAGCCCTAGAAATATGCATTAATGTTTTCTGACTCTAAAACACTCGTTATCCGACTGACCCGGCAAACCATAACAGGCCCCGTGCCCTGCTCAGGCAACTTTAGCGCACGATGATTCTCGGCGGTTCGCCGTCAAGAATCTCCGGTTTGCAGATAGGGATGCTGTCCCGGCTATGGACTTTTTATTATTATTATAATTTTATTATACATAAACTGCCTAAGGGCCTTATTTTTTCTTTACTTAACTTTTTATCATTATTCAGAAAAGGTTAATTGCTTAACCACCAAAAACGCTTGGTTTTCCATGCGGGAAAAAAAAAAAAAAACTTTTGCTATTTTTATTCTTTATTTTTATTTGTATTTGTATTCATGTTTGCTTTATTAAATTTAAATTTTATTTAACTCCAAGCAATTCCTCTTGGCACATTTACCAGCTCACAATTGGTCCAGGCTCATGCCGCTCTCCATTATCACTCAATGAAAAGACAGGAAGGTAGGGGCTCCGCCCCAGGTACTTCCAAGTACATAAATGACTTTCGTCCTAAAACACTCGTTGGTTAATACATGAATAGATGGGGCTGAACCCGCATTTTGTTTTGTGATATTAAGAACAGCTTTACTGGGTTTAAAGCGGTATTAAAAAAAAGATACGGCGAATTGAAATAAAGACAGTTAAGATTTATGTTGATAAATTTTTCTTTAATGTATTTATTTATTCCAATTCCTTTGGACCGGGCAAACGAGGCTCCGACTCCATTCCTGTAAATTAGCTTATTTTACAACATCAATCCAGTTGCAGAGAAAGTAGGGACACAGCACAAGTAGAGCAACATCTAGAAATTGTTTTACCGGTCGTGCGCCTAATCCTGATGCACAAAGCAGTTGAGGTGAAATGATTGGCCAAGTTCAGTTAAACCAAGGCTTCACTAGATAGCGTTTTATACAGGCTGCTTCATTACTCAAAACATCAATGGTAAAGATTTGCCCGCTAGAGAGCGCTGAACAAGGACCTCCCAAATGTTTGTTTACATTTATTAGCATGTTGTTTCTACTGTAAAAAGTGATGTTTATCCTATCTTTTAGGGTTAAAAAATATTGATATAGTTAACTGAAGTGGAGTACAGAGTGAATTGATGCCGAAGGCCCTCTTAGTACTGCTTTTTAGGGGAAATAAATTCCTTTTCAGGTAAAGTTGGTCGCAACTCATGATTCAGTCATACGACATTCATTCATTGTTTACTTTCTTCGAATTAGCAACATATATTATTCAACCGCGACTAGATGGCCGGTGTCAATCAAATGAGAAAACGAGTCCATTCCTTAAAATAGGTAGAGAAGAAAAAAACTCCAGTGTGCCATATTTGCAAGTTTAGCGACATTTTGGCGAAGTGATAAGTTTTATGAAATATTAAATAATTCTTCGAGCCACACGCATTTGGCGAGGAAGTGAAAACAAGTCTTTGCTTTCTTTATTGCAACCCTTATGTTACATTTTGTTTTTAAATTTAAATGAACATTAGGAGGCGTTGCAATCAATGGCCAATGGCTGCGGAAAGATATAAAACCAAGATCCACCTACTTTCTTGTATCCAATGAGAAATCTTTTTCGATTGTGCAAAAATAAAAATATTTTCCTCTTTGGCTAATTTCTCAAATTGAGAGACCAATTAAAGGTAAGCAAGGTGACGTATTCAAGCTTTATAACCAATGCCGCAATTGTGAATCCCATTCCTCAATTTTCATCTGCGTATCACCCCTTCCTAAAAATGGACAATCCTGAAAAAAGGAGGA
The DNA here is from genome assembly GCA_038373865.1 of Uloborus plumipes. Lineage (NCBI taxonomy): Eukaryota > Metazoa > Arthropoda > Arachnida > Araneae > Uloboridae > Uloborus > Uloborus plumipes. Next base: position 24,243 of record JAXGGA010007336.1, on the reverse strand, counting down.
GTCATAGGCCATCTCTGCGAAGTTGAATAATAGCAATGGCGCTCAATTTTGACATCTCTGCATTAATAAAATGTACGCTTTTCTTCGCAGCCGATAAATAAAAATGTAGCAATGAAATAATATTATTCTATTTACTATTTTGTTTCATTATTGTTGCTCACACGATCTTAATTGCTACGCAAAAGCTCAGATGTTCATTTTGATAGCGTTGACCCATCAGAGCGATAAATGGCGAATCTATTCGTAGATACATTTCATTTTGATGCCCCAGAATGAAATGTACAGTAATGAAGCGATGGTGTTCAACGGAAAGACGATTGACAACAAAACATATTAATTTCTTTAGTAAAAACGAAATGAGCATATATAATCGTTTGGTACTAAAGAGCAATACAAGTATGAAAAAAATAAACAAAACTACAATATTACGACGACCAACTGTAAAATTTTGTTTTCATTTACACAACATTAAAAGGTAATTTTCTTTTTATGTTAAATTTCACACATTGATAATATTTCGATAATTGGGAATCTGCTGTGGTTGCCAAATTTTTGGCGATAATTACTTTATTTTGTTGCTCTTTAGTTTATGTTTACGAAGGAAGTATTTCCCTCGCTCATAAATTGGCCACAACAAACATTTAACGCCAATAAGAAAGATAACCAGACTTCCAATCACCGAAATCTTCCCTTTTTTTGTTTCTAATTTCACACATACGTTTAATACTTGAAAGTAAAATAATGGGCCAACTGAAAAAAAGCTGCGAAATAATGTGAGAATTCTTATTAAAAAACTCGCCAAATCAACTTCAAAAGCTCCATTAGCATGTATAACCGTAGCCTGAACGCCCATCCACGTAGGCTACGGTATAACATAATAAGTTTAATAAATATATCGAGCCATTATTATCATTGAAATTTAAATTAAAATGCAAAATAAGAGAAAAGAAGCAACCATGAAGACGATGCAAGCTTAAAATTTTAATCTTCGCTTAGGCGGTAAGAAAATACATCGCCAAGTTAAAAAAACGTACCTATAACTGAAACGTACATACTACCAAAGATCTCGGTTATTGAAATATTCTCAAAAGCTTTACGGAGAACAAATTCTTGATGTGCTTTTCAAGATATTAGTGCCATAGTCATTCCAAAATGTCCATTAAAATGTAAAAAAATCGCCAAATAAATTAATTTGACCATCTAAACTCATCAAAAGTTTTGATGGAACTATCGTTCCAAAATCGCCATTTATCGCTCTGCGGTGCCAGTGTCGTTTCATAGTTAATTAATAATTAGAATCAATTAAAATGAAAAATAATTCGCTAACTAATTAAAATAAGCCGTTAAAATGCAGAATAAACAAACAAATAAAACAAGCTATTAAATAACGTTTAAATATACTAAAATAGAATTGAATGCCAAATTGTTAAATTGTCGCCAACAAATTAACTTTTAATTTTGTCTTTTATTATCTGATTTGTATATAATGATGGTTACCATAAAATTCGATAGATGTCGCTGGACAAGGACCTCCGTTTTTATCCCAAGGATTTTTATCAAATGAAACAGCCTGTATAAAACGCTATCTAGTGAAGCCTTGGTTAAACAAAGCTTTTGTGGTGAAAGAATGCTGTTTAAGCACATTACGTTGGTGGATCGGCCAAGATCGGTCTCTTTGTCCGGAGTTTTTTGTTCATCGAAAGAGTTTTGGTCTTAATTACCTCGATTAATCGAGATTCTTATGTATCTTTAGTTATCCCTTAATTTTATTTTAATAATGCTCTTTGCTTATTTTTATTTCAGTATAAAACTTACCATACAGCCGTAAGCTGATTATGAAGGTCAGCATTCTCTACTATATGATGTGCTATTTCTTGGTTCGCAATAGTCAGTTTAGCTTCCAAATCATCAATTAAATCTAAAACTCTGCAAAATATAAACGAAATATATTTATTAATTCAATCACTACAATTATTATACAAATAAAGAATTCTAATATTGATATGATCACAATAAATGCTGCAAGGTAACTTAATAGGATGCTATTAATGACAAAGTTGTTAAATTGATGTGCTTCCCAAGAGACTAACTAAAACTATCGACTTGGTTTTACCTGAGATTTTACTACTTTTAACGGTGGAAGCGAGACTTGCATTTTTGTACATTTTATGTTTTTGATGGGATTTATTAATTCAAAAAGAGCTATGTGTGTCAATTGAAAGAAAAACAAGGACACAACTTTTTATTAACTAAAAATAAAAATAATGAATCAAAGAAAAGATGGTAAATCTCTTTCCTATACGACAGCTGTTAGCAATTGCGGATCTAGAAATGTTTCAAGGGAGATGCTATTGATTTTAGTGCGCATCCTTTACTGCACATATTGACTTACAAATGCTGACCTCATATGTTTAGAACAATTGCAAAACGTATCCCGAGGAGAGAACCTCTTTTCTGCTCCTTTTTTGAGCTTCAATATTGAAAATTTTCCAGTGGTGAGTTCCTCAAGAGAGACTAATAAAGCGACATAAACTAATTGATCGGTCTCTGGCTGTTATAAAAGTATCCGACCTTTTTTGGGTGAAAACCAGATTGATATAAACCCCACATGAATGTAATATTAACGAGGTACACAACGAAAAAACCAGTCTCATAATCTACCGGTTTACAAGTTGTTGACTGGCAAGCGCCTGCAAAGTGCATACGCGCAGCTTAACGCAAACGCGAACATCCTTCACCACACATAGAGAGCAGACTAGTGGTTGCATCCTCGTCGGATACACTTTTGCCCATCTACTGCAATATTTGCACTCATGGTTGGACATGGTCATTGAATACTAGTTTACTTTATTTTTGTTTTATTTTACTTTGGTTAAGGTCAGGTCAGACTATTCGTTCAAAGAAGCCTAGACTATGCTCAGAAAAAAGGAGTTCAGGGGCTGTGCCCTGCCCCAGAAACTAAGGCTGTGGTAGCCCGAACGGTAAATCGTTGGACTCGTAACTGGAAAGTCGCGGGCTCGATATCCACCAGTCGAAGGTCATTGTTTATGGCGCACATTTAACTCCTGTTCTAATTGACTGATACACTTTACAAACTTTGCCTTATAAAGAAAAAAGGAGCTTTTGATGGACATAGTATTAATGTATGAGGAGTGTCACCCACATAATAGGAAATGTATGCAAAAATTGCCTTTTGTAAGGAATGCAAGTGTTTTTTTTTTTTTTTTTTTTTGATGAAATAAATGAAAAAAAAAAACCGAAATTCAGAAAAACCGTTTTACGGAGCACAATGCGTCCGAAAGAACTTCATTCCAATTTTAAAAACTGTATGCGGGACTATCTAAGTGTCGCGCAAAGACAAACAAACAGGCAAAGAACCATCGTCTGGTTTATAAATACATAATTATATATAAGAGACAACCTTCCCTTGTGGGTTGAAATTTTTGCGGCCAGTTCTGATCCTGACAGTTCTCCAAGTTCGACATTGCACTAAAAAATAAAATGGTAAGCACGTTAGTTGAAGAAACCTAGCTACATAGGGAAGTATTTGAGTTTTCAATTTTATTTTTATATGATAGAACAACATCCATGAACATTATCTGTGAAAGAAAGATTTGCTATACGATTAGTTTTTTTTTTTCTAAATGAAGTTCAAGCGACAGATGTCATTTTCCTGGTTGGAATTTACGGTCTTCGACAGTGGGCACCCATGGAGCCAGAATATTGGCTAGGAGCACGGCTGAAAACAGGTTCTTCCCCGCAATTCACGATTATACTGATAAGGACTGCCGCACTATAGGTTAAGGTCGCCACTGCATTTCGAAAAACTTGAATATCGTTTTCTCCCACGAAAAGTTGCAAAACGTCATCGAAGACATCCATGGCAGATCATTAGATGGCCCTTTGACGAATCCAAAGCAAATTAATAGACAACGGATTGATACGGAAGAATATGATAAATTAATAGACAATGGAATTACTAATTGATAACGGAAGGGGAAAAAACTCTGCAATCAAAAGCTAGTAGATCTGCAATACAATTTTAATGTGGAATGCTGAAAGAGCCAGCAATATGACGTCATTGGTTTAATAAATTAGCTTTAATTAACTTATTAACTACATAGCTTCAGTTATCGTAGCTTCAGTTTCCTACTGTACAACTTTTATTAACGTATAACGGGGAGGGAGGGAGGTACATGACCTCTTATCATTGTTCAAGAGGGGGCACACATATTTTAGGGCAATTACGTGTGAATATATGGTGCGTGGGATATAGGGTTCTCGTACTTTTTTTCTGAGCTATGCAAAATTGATATAGGTTTACTTTTAGGATCTCAGACGCCGTATAGCCCTCTTTCAAGTTGGCACTCTGGCAACATCTCGCGTCCCGATGCTCAACCAACACGGACGTGCTCACCGTCCCTGCATGGGTCCCATGGAGCACAAGGTTGCGCTGCGAGATGGAGTCTACAACATTCCCGCTATACCATCATGCAGGACATGGTAGAGAAGGAGCACACATACGACCGCCTACGCACACACATGCACTCAAATACACCTATCGCAATTTGTCGTTGCGAAAAACATAATTTCTGTTCGAGGTGTCAAAATTCTCTTTTTTTTTAAGAAACTAAGCCGTGATCACAAGCACTAACTCGGGCTTCAGATTTCGGGAAAGCTTTAGACACACTCAAAATTATTTTTAACAAAGAGCTGGAAAACAAATTGTCCAATTCTCTCCGCATTATGAGACTACTTCAATAGACAAGTAACAATAGAAAACTCTTTTCGATGTGATAGATCTCACAATAATAAATTAGTAATAAATCTTTAATCATGATTGCAAATATATTTACTCTTTTGAAGGGTATTTTTGGTTCAATTAGGGATGTATAATTCTTTAATGAACAGGTCAAAAACAAACTCTTTAAAAAATGAACGGGGTGATATGAGATCCTAATAAATGAAAGACCGTTCTTTTGAAAAGAAAGCAGTTTGGAACGTTACCGTAATGCACTTTTTTTTTTTTTTTTTTTGTATTACAATCCTCTTAAAACTTTTAACTCTCAATCCCTCTTAAATTTCCCTTTTCTCAATGCAGTATGTTCATTTAGAACCTTATATACATGCAAATGATAAAAAAAATGAATGTTCAAACCTTATCTATTTTTTGGTGAAGTTCTTTCAAATAAAAGTCGAGAGAAGCAATTATCTGATGCAGGGGATAATCGTCTTCCAGATTAAATCCGGGCATGTATTCTCTTAAAAGTTTCGTTAATTCAAACTTCAGAGTATCATATTCCGCGAATTTGGAGTAATTTTCCAGTAGCCAATCTTTCTGAAAAGAAAGAAAATTTTAAAATCGTACAAGAAAAAAAAGTATAAAGTCAAATAAAGCTCACTTATTTTTAGTTTATTTCAGGACAAGGGCGTATTTAAGGGGCGGAGGCTAGCCCCCCCCCCCCCCGAAATCGAGAAAGATTTTTCAAAAGTAGGTGTTCGGTTCGTGTTTGCTCAAAAAAAAGAACTTAAGAAAAAAAGCCCACTCTCTATTAACATTGTTTTCAAATGTGTATATAAGGGAGGACCTTAGAGGGTCTTTCCCTCCTATACACCCCCCCCCCGAAAAAAAATTCGGATTTTTTTTTTTTTAAATAAAAGTAGTTATTATTATTCGGTTTAAGTTTACTCTTAAATTATTTGCATACTTTTAACTTGAAATACAGAAATAAATAAATAACTATTTGCTAATAATAATTCGCTAGAGGGCACAGGCAGTGGTGCAACCCAAGAGGGTCAGGGAGCCCTTACGCTTTACTCAAGAGAAAAAAGAACGTGTCTTGGGAAAATGAAGGTATTTCAACTAGAAAACGCATAGAAAAAATCCTAATCATTTTGAATAGAAATCTTCAAATGAAAAATATTCAACACATGTAGATTATTAGTCAGCAAATTACGTTTCTATCTTTCTTCTCATTAACCCTTTTTTTCTAGTCAGTCAGGAAATAAGAGTCTTTGAAATTATGCTACACTCAATAAATTTCAAATAAAGTGTAATCATTCCTTCCCGGCAAGAAATTTAAAATAAAGTGCAATCATTTTGGGGTTTTAGTTTTTTCACAAATAATTTCCAAGCTTTCAGCTGAACAAATAAAAAAAAAATCGAAAAGAGGTCCCAAGCCGGCCGAGCAAGAAGGGGCACGTAATTTTCAATCTCTTTACCAGTAGTGAAATGAAAGAATAGAGTGCCTCTCAGTGGCGGGTTTAGGGTAGGAAGTCAAGGCCCGTATATCCGCCAAGCATGAATTCAAAGAAGGCTCATGACCCCCCTTAAAGAGTCCAAAGAGATCTTAAAATTTCGCTTTTACAACGTGTAATTTAATTGCAGTTTCAAAGACTTCAATATCCAAAAATTTTCGGAAAAGAGTTCTTTTTCCGCTAGTTCAATAATTTGGTCAAATATTGCCTCAAATGGCATTTTAGAGATTTAAAATTCAAACAGTTAACGGTAGTTGATTGATATCCCCCTTACTTTTCTATAGTCTTTGGCACTAAAATGTGTTTTTAGAAAAGGGAGAGCTCCCGAATTACAGTCTCTATGCCCAAAAATTTCCGGAAGAATCCCTAAATCCTTTTATTATCCTAAATGTTGTCAGACAAAGCCTAAAAGCAGTTGTTCTTTTCAAGAATCATGGCGTAAGCGGCGCTATTGAATTATTTTTAAGGGGCGTTTTTAAACGTTTTTGTTTTCTTTTTCTTTCACGTGTGGCTCTCGTTTTTAAAGGGATCTTCGTGGAATTCTTGGATAATAAGTTTTTGCTCTTGAGGGTAATGGGCACTTCTGCTAAAAGTAAAATTTTGAACCTTCAGTTTCAAAAAATGGAGCTTAAAATTGCATTCTTGAAGCTTCAATGCCACAAAATTTCGGGGCACAGCGCCCGAATCCTGCCTCTTCTCTTGACGGTATTAAAGATAACCTTCATCAAAATGTTTTTCAAAACATTAATTTCGAATCATTTCGGGAGAGAGTCCTTGCTACCTTGCTAACGTTACTACCAAAGATGGTCTAAAGTAAAGATGGTTTAAGGTTTCAATTTTGAAAATTTTCGGAGGGAGATTCCTAATCACTTTTTGTCTCTTAACGTCTCCAAAGAGAACGCGAAATTGCGCATCTATGTATCGAAACTCTTTCATGGGAGGGTCTTTGAACTTTTACTTCCCAAAGATAACTTAAATGAGACTTCAGTTCAAAAAAAAAAAAAAAAAAAAAATCATCTTCTTTTCTTTTACTTTATCATGAAGAAATGTATCCTGTGAGTTGTGCTTCAGTGTCATGAGAGATGCCCCGAGTATTCTCAATTCCTTTAACGTCACTAAAGATACCCTGAAATTGCGTGTTTAGAATTTAAGTTTCAGTAGACCTATCAAGTAGACCTATTCAGTAGACCGGATCAAGACCCAGAGGAGTCTTGATCCTCCAACGTCATCAAATCATATAAATAATTTCAATTTTGAAAACAGTTTTGGAAGGAATCTAAAACTTCGTAATTTTCCATATTTTCCAAAAATTACATTATTTTAATTCAATTTGAAAATTTTTGTAATAGCGAGAGAAAAAAAGAAAGTTAGGGGGCAAAGCTTGATTATATACGCCACTGTTTCAGGATTTACCAGGAAACCACACGCACTGTAAAAAAAAATTGTGTAAACTTACCATTGGAAATGGGTGTCGTTACACAACTTTTGGGGTGAGCTGTTCCGATTTTAAAACAACTCTAATTGTTGGCGAAAAGTTTCACGTATCACCTGTAAAGTTCCACTAAGCGTCAAAATGACTGGGGTATTATTCAAAGTGCACGCGTTTGAACAAACACCGGCCCAAAGGATCGTTTTGCTCCCTCTTTCGTTGTTTCTGAAAACACTTGGGTACCTGAGCCCAAATAGACATATCTACCCGATTTAAAGCGGAATAAATAGAGCTTCCGTTTTAACGAGCACCATTTTAGGTGGAAGTCCGATTTAGCTTAGAGCGCTCTGTTCCAGACCAAGGGCCTAGCAAACCCCTGGTACCCTCAGAGATATCGTTTCACTTGAAGGACTTTGTGACCACAATCTTTATTTTACGTCTCCCAGGCACCATTTGTAACTACGGTGGATCTTTGATCGGCTAGGATCGAACCCAGGATCCACCGCTTGCGAGTCCGACGCTTTACCGATCGGGCTACCACTGCTTATTAACGAGGTTCTAGTGTAATTATACCCCATAGTCAAGGAAGAATGCAATCGTGCAATCAGGAACTCACCATTTGCTCGGGATATTCGGCCAAATCCATCATGTGTGCTGGCACTGAAAAGTGATCCATGTTCCTGTAATCGAAGTCCGGATCGAGGTACCAGGTCTCTTGTCGGCTGTCGTTCTGCTCGTCCTCTTTCGCCAAACGAGACAGGAGATCAGAGATGTTCGAATACTGTGAGGCATGAATGTCATCGTAATTTCTCATGCGGAATAGTTTCCGACGGTGGTGGAAAGGTGGAGACGACATCTTCAACGCTGATTGTCAAACAGCTCTTTGCAAACTGGAAAGAAGCGAAATGGTTAACAAAATGCTCGACACGAGTGTAAAATATGTGCCCGATAACCTTGCGTTCATCATTGAGATTCAAAGACAAATCTAGAGCAAGGATTGGTTGATCGAACCACATCACCATCTTTTCAGTCATCAAGTCAAAACACGCTAGCTACCAATTGCAAGTAATAGTGAAACAACTAATTTAGGACGATTCTCAAGCTCTCAACTCGTTTTAAATTACAAAAAATAATTAAAATTTTTTTTTAAATATCATTGTTACTTATTTGCTTAATTATTTATTATTTAGAATATTTTAGATTAAGTCTAACTTGCACCCAAGCATGTCTTTGATTGCCCAGCTGTCGCTGCTGCAATTCAGAATCTAAATTACCCCACTGATGAAGACCTTCATGCAGAATATGCAGTCAAAATTACGAAACCGATACAATAGCATTAGTAGCATCGAAGCACGTTAATGGTCGGACAGTCATTTTGAACTATTCCGGGGGGGGGGGGGGTAAGGGTATGAAAAAAAAATAGTGAAAACCATGTCCACTTTCATGCAAACACATTGATTTCCCAAAGTCGAGGGGGGTGGGAGTCAATCGACCCCTTGACCTGCTGAAATGACGGGACTGGTTGGTCATAGACCCCAAATTTCGACAATCCTTCAATTTGAAAAGGTCACACTTCAGTCATCGCTTATTTTCCAAAATTCTGCTTTTTTTCTCTGTATGTGTAAAAAACATGGATAAATTGATCTAGGGACGCGGAAGCATTCCGCCGCCAAGAAAACCCATGGAGCTAGCCGCCAACAAACTAACTGTCCACCGCCAAGAAAACTGAATATCCCAGTGGTTCTCAATCTTTTTACAGCTACCGCCCCCTTTAGGGTTGAAAATTGTTTCAACGCCCCCTATAAGAACGGGCGCAAAACTAGACAGGGGAGGGGAGATAAAGCCTCCTACACCGGTTTAACTCTATAATTTTTCATAAACAGATTGTTGGAAAATGACTATAGAGCAGATACACTTAGCTTAGTGTTTATTTTTTCTTTTTATGATATTTTTTTAAACCGAGCTTTTTTTTCCTTCAAAAAGTTGTGACAGAGGGATAATCAAGTGCCTAGAATGGGGCTATTAAATGAGTGAACCATTTTTAAGGTAAATGAGAACAACACGTACACGGTTTGAAATAAAAATGCACCGTTTTCAGCATTTTCATTTAAAAACCAATATATTTTGAAAAATACACTACGTTCAAATAGTTCCTTGAGCAGTCCAATTACAAACATTGTGCACAGTGTTGTTCTTATTAAATTTGCTACTATGTAATACGCATTCCCTATTTATTACGTACGGATATAGGATTTTACTGTGGAAGGGCAATAACAAAGCCGAACCTTCTAATTTCCCAGGAGTGACAAAAACTTCAAACTATGACCCATACCTGTCACCCTTAAAGATTACACTGGTCAACAGTGGTTTTGGTGCCGAAGATTTTGGAGGTGATTTCTAATGAATTTGACGCCCTGAATTCAAGTATGCTATTAGTTTTTGCCTATTAGCTCGAATTTTTAAGATATTAACATTTTAATGAATTGTACATAACACTATTTGAAAAGAAAAACCATGGTTAAAAAAAAACAAATTAAACAATTAATTTTTATTATATTACACAGATATTATTTATTATATACAAAAGTAAACAGAAAAAGTCATCATTTAAACCAGTTACTCACTGAACAATTTTGAAACTTCTTTTGCGTGACATTCTTGAGCGTATTTTAGAACAATTTCGCATTTTAAAATTCAGCAGTAATTTGCCATCAAGTGAGTGTCCCATCTTCCTCGATAGCAATCCCCCATGCATTTTATATCTTGGTAAAATCTTTAACCATACTAATGTCTCTTACATTATCCGGAAAACGGTCTAAGTGGTTGTGTAAATAGTGCACCTTTCTGCTCATGTTACACCCAAATGATCTGAAATTATTCAGCATCTCATTGACTAATTCAACATAGTTTTCAGCTTTATGTTTACCCAGAAAATTTTGGACAACTGAAACAAATGAATTCCAGGCTTTTTGTTCAATCTCAATACTTGAATTTATGAAGCCAGGGTCTTAAATCAGCTGTCTTATTTGTAGACCATCAAATATTCCTGCTTTAATTTTTTCCATACTCAGCTGAGGCATTTTTACCCCTATATATGCAAAGCATGATCCATTCTTATCAAGAGCCTTTACAAACTGCTTCAATAGACCCAGCTTGATATGCAGTGGTGGAAAGATGATTTTCTCTCTTGGAACTAAAGGATCATTGATGATATTCTTTTCCTCAACATCCATGTTTGCTGTCCTAGGCCTTTCTAACCCAGTGTTGCGTTTTGTCTCTGCTATCCCAGATGCACAAGAAACAAAAAACAACCAAGGTCAACCAGTCAGTTATATATCTTATATTGTTAGTCTTCTTTTTATACTAAACTAAGGCATAGGCGGACTTACGGGGGTGCCAGGGGGTGAGCCGCACCCCCAACATTTTGCTTAAATTTTGAAAAAAATAAATTAAGCGTATTTCATCTGGAAACAGTTTGGAAATAAGTTATATTTTTTCATAGCTACAATTCAACTTAATTCACTAGAAAAAAAACCCAAAAATACAATGTATTATGTACTTCAGAGGTTCTCAAAGTCCGGACTTCCACGGACTCCCTAATAAAACTACTAACTTTAAGCCCCCCCCCCCCCCGTGCGCCAAAAAAAAAGCTTAATTTGATAACTAAAATTTTGTTTTGATCGTCCCAGGAATTCCGTGTGGTGGTGGTGGGGGGGGGGGGAACTCGGTTTTTTGCACCCCCAGAATTCACACCCTAAATCCGCATATGAACTAAGGTTATTACCCGGCGTTGCCCAGGTGCCTATTAATACAACATAGGGGTTCAAATAGTGTTGAATGCAAATACTTGTAACAGTGATTGTTTTTAACTTATTTCATGCTAAAATGAAAAGGTGAGCCTTGAATTAATAATTCACTAGGTGACCCGTGCGGAATTCCGCAAAAAAAAAAAAAAAAAACTCGAAACTTAAAATTTAATACGACAATTTTATTGGCTTCATTATCTGCCCGAAGTTGCAGCGCAGTGTCGAAATCTATAAAGAAAAGTCCAGCGTCAGTTGGTGTAGTCCCTGCCGGAGGTTGCAAGTTCCCGATCATATGGTACACTTGACCATGTAGTTTAAAACAATATGGACCTCTGCCAAGAATGTTAACTGAGTCCACTTTGACTGAAGCGAAGGCGAAAGCATTGTTGAATTGTCTAATATTGTCTAGGTAGTGGACACCTTCCTGTTAGTCTGCCTGTTGGTACCCTGTTCCTTGGCATTGTAAAATCTTGTACGTTTGCACAACATCGCCATCTACTGCCGTCGTTCTGACAACTTTTCAAAGAGATCAAAGACACGTTCACTTTTACAACTACTACAAAAGTGATACCCTATATTAAAATCAAATACCCAAGGCTACTACTAAACTAAATACTAACGTTATCGCAAAACTACCATAGTATTTTGAAACAATAAAAGTTACAATTAAGGTTTACCGAGCTAAGCCTTGGCTTGAAATGTCGCATTTAAAATTGATTTGAGCAACAATGTAACGATTTTGACAGTTGAGCAAAAAATTTAACTTTTTCAAACTTCAATCGCTTATAAGTCGCTTAAACGTGGCTTTTCGAGATTCTCGTTACGCGGCGCTAGCGGAGAAACGTTCTAAAAAACGCATTTTTTTTTAATCTTTCGAATGAAATCAAAATGGAGACGATACGACAATTATTTCGCTAGATAGAGTCAATTTTGTGCCCAAAAATTGAAGTTCGAATAAAAAACAACCGACACTTTTTAGAGGGTAGGTCTAATTTTCGTCAATAGCCCGCGGGATAAGCTTCAAAATTATAAATTTTCTTGCAATTCGATAAAGAAATGAGCGAGTTTCGACCGGGTATAGGATTCGGCTTAGAGAAATAATATATGGAGATTGTTAATCGTAATCTTTGTCGGCAATTACTCGTATTTAAATGTGTTAAGTGTTTTCAATTTGTATTCTTAAAGGCTCCATTACTCTATCTATTCAAAATTGAAAGAAAATGGCCATTTTGAGACGAAAAGTTTCAATTTTGAGCTTTTTGGAGTTTTTAAAAATTAAAAAATCCCGCCTATGTGAATTCTAGTGCATCAAGGAACCTCTGTGCCAAGTTTGATGAAAATCCGACGAAAACTGTGGATTTGTTTAAAGAACAAACAAATATACATATATTCATTTTTATACATTTAGATAAATTAAAATAATAATTATTTTTTTAAATAATAATTAGTTATTTCATAAATATTATTATTTTAAATTTAATTGGTTTCAAAATAAGACAGACAATAAGGAAAATATACAAGAATCTGTCCCTGTATAAATTTTACAACAGTCATACTTGAGCGTATTACATAGAAAAAAGCTTTGATAGATAAGTGAATTTATCTAAAAATCTAGAGCTGATACAGAAAAACTGCTTGCATATTCAGATTGAGCAATAAAAATATAGTTAAAATCTGCTCAAAAATCCTAGGCACCAAAAAAAATTTTTTTTTTTGCAGGCCTGTGTTATAAATCAAGTTTTAATTTGAAAAAGAGCTGAAATAAGTTGAACCAGCGGGTGACCGAGCTCCGCTCGAGGTAAACAGGTATCGAAGATAACCGTTACCATCGAAACTCCGGAGTTTCGATCGTAACGAGCTAACTCGAAGATTTAAATTTTCAATTGTGATTTATCAAAACAATACATGCCATAAGAAAATTTGTGAAACCATTGGTGAAAAGCTAACCGGTTAAAGTGCACCATTGTAAACTATTCTAAACAAAGTTATTGTTTGGAAAGGGATCTATTCATGGGCGCCCATAAGGGGGGGCAAGGGGGGGGGGCTTGAGCCCCCCCCCCCCTTGGAAATAAGTACTTTTTTTTTTTGCTTTTAGTAATATTTGTTCGGAAAACATTTTTTTTTCACCCATTAATGGCTAAGTTAAAAAAATTGCCAAATTTTAATAACTTTAATCTGCACTGAAATCGCTTTCAGAGTTATAACATTGTGTCTCTTCCTACATTCTTCTATAGAAAAATGAAGGCAGACCCGTGTGTCAAGCGACGCCACATTTGAATGAGAAACTCCCCCATGTCTGCGGACTAGCGGTTAAGATAAAGAGTGGGCTGATCCGAGGATGGCAAGACTACTCCGCATTTTTTGACGTTTAGAATTTGGAAAAAAAGAAATCTGTTTTTGTCTGTTCTACATTACAAAACATTTCGGGCTGTTCTAGAGTCTGAAAATCATTGTATACATTTTTGAAACTCCTTAAAAAGTACTTCAATTATACTTCTTATCCATTAAATGCACTATGAATTAACTGAGTGGCCGGAATATTACAATTTCGTTAATCATTTTTTAAATCTCTGCGCTATTTCTTTTAAAGGATTTTATGCGTGTTATACTATTAAGTGCTGTTTCTGTCGGTGAGTTGGGGAACAGCTCAAAAACCATTATGTAACTATACTGAAAATCGATGTAAGCAAATGATGATGTGTTTATTTTTACTCCTCCCTCGTTCTTCCTCTCTGTCGATTGATGTAAATCGTTTGTTAAATTACAAAAAAAAAAAAAAAAATGTTTTGATTGATCTTAATTTGCAAAAGAATGCAGAACATTTGTAAATTTTTTATTTGCCTGATTTCCAAAACATTTTAAAAGTCTCAATTGCCCCATACAGGGCCTAAAAATGCAGAATTTAAATCCATTTTTTCAAAAATTTCCCCGGGGGAGAAACCCCCGGACCACCCCAAAATTACGAATATTCTACCCCACTTAAGAGTTAATTGCATCTCTCTTTTGATACCCTTAAACCAATAAAGGTCAGTCCAAACAATTAACAACAGAAAATAATAATAAATAAAAACACACAAGAAACAGCAGGGGAGAGAGGTAAGAAAAAGACTCCTAACACATAAAAATGAGTATTTGGCCAATGTGCGAAATGTTCCCTCCCTAAAAAAATTTTCTGGATACGGCCTCGCGGCGCAATACATGCATTATCTGTAAGCGGTCAAAATGTGTTTAGTAATCTCAATAACACTTACGTCACAGTAAATTATAAAAATTAATATCTTAACGAGTCTAGCGCTTTCATATTCTTAAAATCAAAGAAACGCACACACACATAAAATTTTAACTGTAAACTATGTGGAAAATATCTGAGCCTCCCCCCCTTAAAATTTCGTATGTGGGCGCCCATGGATCTATTCTATACAAAGATTAAGTTTGAAAAGTCACAGGAAATAAAATGTAATTTATAATAAAAAAAACTATACAATTAAAGAAATGATACAAAGTGAGCAGTGTAAAGATTGAAGTGTGTGGAAGTTCAATATTTTTGACAAATTTATTTAGAAAAACCAAACCTCGTGATTCCTCGTGGCTAAAAACCCCAGACCCCCAAGTTTACCGGAGTTAATTAATTCTGGGGCGATTTTCGACTTGGCAACCATTCCTCGTAATGTTCCCCTAATGTGTACCAGGGGACTGAGCCCGCTCGGTTAAAAAAAAAAAAAAAGAAGTTTGTAAACTTGTGTTTTTTTCTAAAGTGCGAAGTACTTATTTAGATAAACTTGAAAAGCATTTTTGAGCCGTTGGTTGCAATTACGCATTCAAAACAGCCGTAATTTATTTAAAAAAGCACAACCCTATTTAATCCATGCTCACCGTAAACTCACACCTAATTTCATTTCATTTGGCGCCGAAGGCGCGGGAGGGGTTGATGAGAATGGAAGTAGAGTCCCTGTTCTCCAGTACGCATTTGGTTCCAGTTGGTTTTGACTTTCACTTCACTTCACACTCCAGGTCCCCTCCCCCGTTCATACCACAACTCGCTTTTTAACCGGGATGGGGCCCTGAAGAACGCCGTGCTCATTTTTAAACCAGGCCCAAGGGCCGAGCAAACCCTTGACCCAGCACCCCCCAGAGGTTTCGTTTCACTTGGAGGATTTTTTGACCACGAACATTTTTAACGTCCCCCAGCCACCATTAATGAAGACGGTGGATCTTTGATCGGCGGCTAAATGATCGACCCCAGACCCTCCAGTTCCGAGTCCGACGACTAACCGATTGAACAACCGCGGCCTCAGGCCCCTATATACACGAGCCGACGCATTAAGATTACCACTTAGGATCCAGCGCGTGTGTAAGGATTGTCTTTTCTGGCGAGTTATCGCTTTTTGGTAACTTTTCACGTAAACTTAACAAAGCTTGGCAATGTCCCGAAACTTTGCTCTGGTAACCCTAATTCCTCAACAATCAAAAATGAAAGTGAAAGTTAATGAATTGGATCCAAAGTGGTGAAACTTAAGCTTGATACGTCGGCCTGTCTATATAGCGGCTCTACCGCAGCCCACACCCAATTCTAACTTTATTTTGATCGATCTATTTCTATTTCTATTCTAGAAGTCAATAGACTTCGACACACATGAGGACTGCGTACTATGCGCCTTGCCTCCACAGATAGTACAATACAGATTTTATTGAAGGAAAGAATTTACAGCACAGAGAAGGAAGTTACACCCAGGGCAAAGGCAGGGAATCGAACCTGCGCCTCTTAAGATTACAAACTGACGGGCAGACCCACTGCGCCGTCGAGGCCCCATTTTGATCGATCTCTTTTAAATTTCAAAAACAATAACAATTCTAACGTGTTGCCAAAAATTATTTGCCAAATACCATAAAAATATAAATTTACGCTGACGTAGAGCCGCTATATAGACAGGCCGACGCATCAAGATTAAGTTTCACCACTTTGGATCCAATTCCTTAACTTTTACTTTCAATTTTCATTGTTGTAGAGTAGGGTTACCGGAAAAAAGTTTTGGCACATTACTAAGCTTTGCCAAATCCACGTGCCGCTAATAATTGCTCACAGTGAAAAATTACCAAAACGCGATTACTGGCCAGAAAAGACAACCACTCAAACACACAAACACGTGCTGGATCCAAAGTGGTGAAACTTAATCTTGATGCGCCGGCTCGTATATATAGGGGCCTTACGCTGACGTGATTAAATATGAAATCCATTGTTAACACGTGGTTGCTATGAAACAGTGTAACAATAAGAGTAATCATAAAGAAAATGGCGTAGTAAGAAATCTTCTCAAACTTTTAATGAATCCTATCTGTAACTCCGAACTTTTCGACCGTAGCGCTTCAAAACCGGCGCCAATCGATTCCTCGTGGCCAAAAACCCCAGACCCCCAAGTTTACCGGAGTTTATTAATTCTGGGGCGATTTTCGACTTGGCAAACATCTCTCGTATTATAGTATAGGATTTACAAATTACAAGATAAGTTCATTTCAAAGAAATTCTTTTTGAGTAATTTATTGCAGTGAAATTAAATAACAAGAGTTATAAGTATACTAGCTGCCAGGGCAGCTAGATTAGCTTCCTGCGGCATGTTGATGCATAACGTCCCCCTTCTCTAACTTTTACCTCATTCTGAAGTTATATTATTTGATATAATTTAATGTTCATTCCATTTCAAGACATAACGCACGTGGCCCGGCGTTGCACGGGCACTTCGTGCCCTGAAAGTAGTGAGGAAAATTTCAAGAAACTACTCCCCGCCAAGGCGGCTCGCTAACAGGCGCTTTACGCCTTCACTTTTTTCCTGCATCAAAAAAATCATTCAAATCATTGAGATGCTTCGCGCCTTCAAAATGGTGAGGAAAATTACAGCAAGTTCTGCTCGCTCAAGGGAAAGAAGCAGACACAGATACTCAGTTTTTAATATAAATAGATGGCTTTTCAACAAATGAATGTTTCAAAATATTACAAGTAGCTAGCGATAAAAATACTACGTAAGTAACCCACTTATGAGTTTCGTGTTTGATTTAGTTAAGTCTTCATTCTAAATTATCATTCTCATTGTTATTACTGTTTCATAGCAACGACGTTTTGCAAAAATGGATTTCATATTTAATCATTTATTAGGCTTAATCGCTTTAAATTTGACTACTTATTAATTGATATCTTCGCTAATTAAAATCGTATAATTACATAAATTGAAACTAATGAAGCCTGAAAAATTACCTATCTATCGGTACCTGGTTCGACTTTCAATTCATTGGCGTTCAGGAGAAAGAAGCGTGACATAGAAAGATAGTTAGAAAGATACTCAGTTTTTAATATAAGTAGATCTTTGGCGACATCAGAGTAAAGATGGCGATGAGATACTAGAGATATGCCCCGAAATTAGTTCTGAAAACGAAGTTTTAAAATGGCAGTTTCTTTAATCTTAAGGTTTCGTGTTGTTGAAACTTATGTTCAGATTTGAACCCAGGTGAAACATTTAAAATTGACGCAATTTTAGGCAATTTTTGGTTACCTTAACTGGGGAGAAAGAGGTGTATTTTAATGATTTTTCAAAATTGAAGCTATTAACACGCTTTTATTAGTTTCACATGTGGGCTTTCTTGTTAGTTTGCATGCAACTGAATAAATAAAAGATAAAATACACGTTCTTTACAAATGTAAAAGTAATATATTTAATACTATTATTAATGCTAAAGGCTGAACTATATTACATGTAACTAGCTGACCCGGCGAACTCTGTTCCGCCTTAAAGGCAATAAATAAGAAAATTTTTCAGTTTATTAAGTTTTTTACTTTCTTCTATATCTAATATATAGAAGAAAGTATTGGTTTCGTGAAAATTTTCGAATGTCGAATTTTGACGGATTTGCACGTTTTGAGGTGCGCTGAGTCCATTTCTACCATTTTTGGAAAATGTCTGTCTGTCTGTGTGTCTGTGTGTGTGTGAGTCTGTATGTGTGTGACCAGTTTTTGTGGCCGCGCTAGAGCAAAAACTACTGAATGAAATCGAACAAAAATTTTTGCACATATGTACCACCATGTGAACTGGTGCACCTGACTTTTTTTAGCGAATTCCTCCAAGGGGGGTGGAGCAATCGCACGTGTTCTGCGCGGGGGTGATTGCTATATCTCAGGAAGTAACCGGCGGAATCAAACGAAAATTAGTCCATAGGTAGACCCTACTGAGTACAGGTGCTGATTCAATTTGTTTTTCAATATCTCCAAGGGGGGTGGAGAAATCGCACGTGTTCTGCGCAGAGCTGATTGCTATATCTGAGGAAGTAATCGGCGGAATCAAACGAAAATTGGTCCATAGGTAGACCCTACTGAGTACAGGTGCTGATTCAATTTGTTTGTCAATATCTCGAAGGGGGGTGGAGAAATCGCACGTGTTCTGCGCGGGGGTGACTGCTATATCTCAGGAAGTAACCGGCGGAATCAAACGAAAATTGGTCCACAGGTAGACCCTATTGAGTACAGGTGCTGATTCAATTTGTGTGTCAATATCTCAAAGGGGGGTGGAGAAATCAAAAGTGCTTATTTTGTCATTGCACCTACTGTATCTCGGGGAATATTGCTGCGATTTGAATGAAATTTGGAATAACACTAACCCAATATGGAAGCAAGCATCGATTAAATTTTGGCGCCAATCGCCCCAGGGGGAGGGTGGGGTGATTTTTGCGCTTAGTCAATAATGCGAAAAATTAATTCATTAAAAAATCGCTTTCACGCTATTTAATTATCAAAACAGCTGAAAACTTTCAATGATTTGAAATTTTTAACTGTTGCCAATTTCTTTTTACTAACAAATAAAATGTTTGCAATTTATCTAAACAAGGCTTTTGCAATGATTTCCAATTTCGCTCATTGATTCTGCATTTGCAGGGTTATTACGATAATTGGGAAATTGGAGCTGTCTCCAATTACTCGGGCGAGTACGTATTTTATTTTGTAACCGGAATTCATAAGATAGATATAGAAGAAAGTTTCGTGACGGCCACGACAGCTAGTTATTATTAGAAAATACAAAAAAAAAATTAAGTACTTACATTAATCATTTATTATTGCTTCTGTATTTTAGTACATAGGTTGCTCTTCACTTAAGTACCTTGTGATGCACAACATTTTTTGTTTTATTATCAGGCGCAAAAAAAAACAACGCATATGGTCTTCCGACCCGTAAACATGCCACATATAATTGACCATGGGAAAAACAGTGATGTTCTAGATTCAAACCACAAACTTTTAAGGATTGGCCTTGTGATTTGTTATAGGTCATGACAAATGCAAGACGGATCGGAAATTGAAGTCTTTTAAATTCAAACGGCATATCGGTTGGGATCATCGGAATCCTAGGAATGAGCAATCGTTTCTGACAGCTTATCACATATAAATTTCAAGGGAAGTAACGCGTTTGTTTATAATTTATTTCACGAAAAAGTCAAATAATACTCAACGCACCGCTGACTTACAACCTGTTTACTGCGTTCCGGAACCTGCCAGAACGTGTGCTTTATGTCGCTCAGCCATGGAGGTGTCAAAAAAGGCTTAGTAAAAAGGCTTAGTCAATAAGACAGTTTTTCTATTTATGTAACTGACACGCATAAATTATAGCCTATGTCCGTCTCCTGGCTCTAAGCTACCTACCCACCAATTTTTAGTTATATCGGTGCAGCCGTTCTTGAGTTATAAATAGTGTAACTAACACGAATTTCTTTTATATATATAGAAGATAGAATAGTAGTGAGAAGAACAACTTCTTTAACTGCAGTGCAGGAGCCATCCCACCAAGCGCTTTCTACCTCTCAGCCTCAGAGGCGTAAAAACTCTTAAGTGACAATCATTTCTGACAGCTTATCACATATAAATTTCAAGGGAAGTAACGCGTTTGTTTATAATTTACTTCACAAAAAAGTCAAATAACACTCAACGCACCGCTAACTTACAACCTGTTTACTGCACACAGGAAGCTGCCAGAACGTGTGCTTTATGTCGCTCAGCCATGGAGGTGTCAAAAAAGGCTTAGTAAAAAGGCTTAGTCAATAAGACAGTTTTTCTATTTATGTAACTGACACACATAAATTATAGCCTATGTCCGTCTCCTGGCTCTAAGCTACCTACCCACCAATTTTTAGTTATATCGGTACAGCCGTTCTTGAGTTATAAATAGTGTAACTAACACGACTTTCTTTTATATACAGGGTGTCCACTCCAATCGTGGACCAATAGCTAATTTCTAAACCGTTAGAGATAAGCATATAGTTTATTTTGGAAAAAATCTCCAAATTATGAAAGGATTTTTGTGTCTATTCAATGTTTTTCAAAAAATCAAATTTTGAAAGAGTTACGAAATTTAAATTTTTATACAGCCCCCCAGTCCTATCAATCCTATTTAGGAAAACATTCTTGACACTGTAACGTTTAAAACTAAAAAAAAATCATTCTTCTACGACAAAAATTGACCGAGTTATGACGTTTTGAAAAATCAAGATTTTGAAGGATTTCGCATACGGTCCCTTAAGCGATCTCTCGATGACGTCATGAAACAATGCAAAATCTTGATTTTTCAAAACGTCATTACTCGGTCAATTTTTGTGGTGGAAGAGTGATTTTTTTTTTAGTTTTAAACGTTACAGTGTCAAGAATGTTTTACTAAATATGATTGATAGGATTGGGGGGCTGTATAAAAATTTAAATTTCGTAACTCTTTCAAAATTTGATTTTTTGAAAAACATTGAATAGACCCAAAATTCCTTTCATAATTTGGAGATTTTTTCCCAAATAAACTATATGCTTATCTCTAACGGTTTAGAAATTAGCTATTGGTCCACGATTGGAGTGGACACCCTGTATATAGATTGATGTATTATAAGTGCATGTAAACTTAAAGGATATTCAATAGTTTTGAAAATCAGAGGGAAATCGAAGTATCATGAAATATTTTGATTCACTCTAAAAACGTATTTTTTAGCTTTTTAAAACTATATTTTATAATTATTTTAAGGCTAGGTTTAACAATGGTAGGGAGTCGGAGCTATTTCCAGTGTTCTCTAAAATTGAAGTATAAAAAACGCAATTTTAAACGTTTTTTGTTGATGTTGACGTAATGGTGAAGGTTCCGGAGTTTTCTTCCTGAAATTTTTTTCACATTGAACTCTGAAGAAAAATGCGATTGTTGTTACCTTTGGTATTGCTATTGGGATGCTCTAACGGCACAAAAAGTCTGTCAAGTCAGGTGACTCTCATCTAGACATTCTTAGAAACTGACCTCGGAAAAATGCAATTTTAGGCTCTGTTTGGTCACGATTTGAGAAGAGGCGAGTAGTTCGAGATTCCCTTCGTTCATCGAAAAATTTTCAAATGAACATTAATAAAACCCATAATTTGGCTATTTTAGGTAGTTAAGCTATAGAAGGGGGTCACCCACCTTAAAAAACTTATTTGAAATTCAAGTGCTATTGGCAAATTTTAGGCTATCCTTCATGACATTAAGATAAACATCAGGGTTCGGGAGATAACCCTAGCAGATAAATGTTTAAGCTATCCCTTGGCGACATAAAAGCAGATGCACATAGGTAGATTTCGCGAATTTAGGCGGCCAAAAACATTTTACTGTGTTAACAACTTTTAAATGGGGTTTTAGTAATTAAAAGAGGTTATTATAAAGTGAAACACTGTAATTAGTAAAAAAATTAAATATTCTAAAAAAAAATCCATATATATATCATAAAAAACAAAAAATAAATAAAATTAAAAAAAAAAAAACATTTTTTTAAAAATAGAACAAAAAAATAATAATAATAATAAAAGATAACATGAAATGAAAATTTAAAAAAAGTAAAAATTAAAAAAAAAAAAAGATGTGTCGGAGTCCTATATTTCATTTTCGGTCTCATTTGGATCCCCAAGCAACAACATTGCAATAGTTTCGCTTAAAAAAGATTTATGTGAGGTTTTCCTGATTGACCTCAAACTACTTAACACTGGATCTGATGATAATAATAATCTATGAAAAATATCTAAGTTGCACTCTTCGCTTCTCTAAGTTGCATTTTGTTTAAAGCGGAATCTCAAAGG
This sequence comes from Uloborus plumipes, assembly GCA_038373865.1. Classification (NCBI taxonomy): domain Eukaryota; kingdom Metazoa; phylum Arthropoda; class Arachnida; order Araneae; family Uloboridae; genus Uloborus; species Uloborus plumipes. The sequence goes on along the minus strand of JAXGGA010007336.1, from coordinate 1,643 downwards.
TTCCACCTAACCATGGACTATTATTTTTTTCCAAAATTCTTTATTTTTATGTGCTTTCAACTGTCTTTGTTTCATTTGCGATTTAACGTATGAAAAATTATGCTTAAGAGTTGTTTTATTGTCTTCTGTATCACCATAGCGCATCAGCAAGTAATTCTCTAAATAATCCAATTTCTCATCAAAAGAGGATTAGTTTTGTCCCTGCATTAGGTCAAATAAATTTTTTTTCGTCACTACATTCACGCCAAAGTAATTTGATGACCCTAAAACAAAGAAAACTATACTTTAGAAGCGTTAGAAAAAATATTTTTTTTTCTTGTTCTTTTTTACAAAAAATCTTTGATTAAGGATTTTTCTGAGATTTGCGGTTCTAGCGGCAATTTTTTTTTTTACTATAATACTAATAGTCCGAGAGCCAGGTGAAAATTTGGTTAATTATTTCCTCTCGATAGATAATTGGCCATACGCATCAGACAACAGTATCATAAAGCCCTGTGACCGTCAGCTGCGGCACAGTGGGGGGGGATGAGTAGTTGTAACCTCCCACGCTTGAAGAAAAAAAAAAAATTCACTCATTTCCTCTCGCCTAAAAATTTACCAGATGATAGCTTATATGTAACTATTGATAAATATATACGTCAGCTGGCTGTATCTCGGTGGAAAAATTGTCAGCTGATACTTTGAAGGTCGTTACGTAGAAGTTAGCTAGAAGCATTTACTGACTACACTGTTCGACAAAAAAAACCTTGAAAATGCTTCTGGTATTTTGAAGGCTGATTCTTATGTAAAATGACCCCCTGAATCCGAATATGACCCCCGTTTTCCCCCATCACGTCCCAATTTTTTTTTAAAACGCCCCCCCCCTTTTTTTTCATTTTTCCTTAGTTTCAGGGCTATAATATTTTTTTTGGAGGGGAAAGGAGCCTTATATTCACCAATAAATTTTTTTGAAGGTCAAGAGAGACTCAAAGTTTAAAATCATGAGCACCGAGAAAAAAATCGGGGAACTTGGGGGGGGGGGGTGGCCCCCAAAATATTTGAAAAATCACCAAAAACGATCTTTTTATTCTAGTTTCTTTAAAAAGACCTTTAAAACATTTTTTTCGGTGCAGAACCAGAGTATAGGATCCGCTCCTATGGCTCCTGGGTCAGAAAAAATTTTCACGCTGTAAAATTTTTTAAAAAAAAATAAAATAATGCTTTAAAAATCGCACTTTGCACTCGAGTTTTAAAGCAGGTCTTCAGCCAAAAAAAAAAAAAAAACAAAATTGTGGCTGATTCTTATGTCAAATGACTCCCTATTTCCAAATATGACCTCAGTTTCCTCCCTCCACCCCCTCTTTCCAGAGAGTCCCCCCCCCCCCAATTCAGAGTCATTTTACTAATTCGGAGGGAAAAGTACATTACGTAACCCGTTAACATAATTCTAAAAGGCAACAGAGGTTCAAAGTTCAAAATCATGTACATGTGTACCAAAAATATAAACTATGGCGGTGTACCCCCCCCCCCCAAAAAAAAAAAAATCTTCTTTTCTTGTTTTTCTAAGAGACGTTTTAAACCTTTTTTTTTTTTTTGTGAAAAATCAGAGTATTGAATTATTCTTTTTTTTGGGGGGGGGGGGGGGGAGGGGGGGGAGGGGGGAG